>QEPC01011071.1:562117-576597 GCA_003113815.1 Sphenodon punctatus | reverse complement strand
TTCATGAATGTTAGACCCCTTGTCTCTCCCTCTGTTCCCCTTCCTATGTCTCTCCCCCAGCTCCTGTCGCTCAGATTGTAAGCCCTAGGGGCAGGGACCGTGTCTATTTTATTACTTTGTAAAGTGCCATGTACACTGCTGGTGCTATATAAATGTTTGTTAATAATAATAATAATAATAATAATGTAAGACTGACTGTATTCTCTCAGCCAGCCTTTGTACCCTTTGCTTTTTCTTCTCTTTTATATATATTTTATTGTATTAATTTTATTGTGTTCCTTTTGGCCATGGCGAAAGCTGGTGCCGTAATAAACTTACTTACTTTATGTTGCCGTAGGGGTCAACCAATCAACAAGCTTGAGTACATAGAATTTCAATAATGAAGAGCACAAATAATGAACCCTTAAGAGAATACCAAATAAGAAATAAACTTCTGAATACCATATAACCACTTCTGCAAACTTCATAAGAGAAGAGGATTCATTGCCTAGATTCACATCCAAACACAACAAATTTGACTATATTTTGTGCTACAAATATTCAGTCCTGCGCTAATAATAAAGTGACCAGCAGCAGCATCACAGAGTCCTTTTAAGCCTCTGCCTTCAGTGATGGGAAAGTGATTGTTGTCAATAATTTCCTTCACTGAGAGATTAAAAAAACATAAGTAGAAACTGACAATAGTTGATCGGGATGTGCAAACAGAACCGAGTTCAGAAATTCGGTTCGGTTCAAAAATCGAGTTTGGTTTGAAAGTTCAGTTCAGTCGACTGAACTATTCGAGTTCGGTCGCATTCCGAACTTCCAAACCAAGTTCGTACATTCAAAACCAGGGTTTTTGGCCTTCTGAACTGGTTCGGATTCGACCGAACAGTTCGGTCGAATTCGAGTTTGGTTCGGAAGTTCGGTTCGGTTGACCGAACTATTCGAGTTCGGTCGACTGAACTATTCGAGTTTGGTCCGAACTCCGAGCTTCCAAACCATGTTCGTACATCCCTAATAGTTGAAGGGTTGTTAGAAGATAATAACCATTTCATCTTGTAGGATAATGGAAGAAAATCTCTAGCTGCTAAAAGTGGCAGAATCCATAGCAATCTTAACCCTTTGTAAAATATACAGTCAAACAAAACATGCACTATATCTTCTATTTTCCCAGAGCCACAGGGACACAAATGTTGGGTATATCGGGCCTTTTGACAACGACCATAAAGAACAGCCAAAGCAAACAACTGAAATCGAAATAAAGTGTAAGATCTCCTTAAGGAGGGGCTGGATAAATGTACCAGGTAACTTTCTATTTAACAGGTTGATTTCAGTTCAGGATACCACAAAGCTATTTTCTGCACTCTATTAAATTTGCCAGGTCTTCTTACCAAGCCATAACCAACTCTATGGCACTTCGCTGGGCATGCGATTTCCCTAGCAGAAATGAAGAAGAAAGGCCCAACCTTGCATGCAAGGAAGTGATTGTTGCACCTAGACCCTGATCCAAGGTCTGCATGGATCAAACCTACCCCCTGCGTGCACAGACAGTGTGTGTGTGTGTGTGTGTGTGTGTGTGTGTGTGTGTGTTGCCGTACACAGAGTGCCCCAGGAAAGGTCCCCCATCTCCTGACTGTACTGCCACCTGCATCCCTCTGCTGCACCCTCACCTCTCCCTCTGCTGGGTGGTGGTGCAGTTGGGAGGCGGGAGACTCTTTCTGGGGCACTAAGCATGCACACATTGGATGTAAATAGATGGATGGCAGCTCCAGGGGTGCCCCCATCACCTACAAGTTAACCAGTCCCTCTAAAGGGCACCCACCAGATGTTCAACCCAGAGCAGGCTGTGGCTGCACTGGGTCAGACCTGCTGGCAGCACTCTGAAAGATCCAGGAGCACACCACGAAGAGCAGGCTGGCCAAACCTGGGGCAAAAGCCAAATGTGGCACTCCTGCCTGTCTTTTGGGCGGACCCATGGTGCAGCTCCATGTCCATCCATCTTTTGCCCCATCCAGCACCGTGGAATTGTGGTCACCAGTCTAGGCCATTGGGTGAGCACTTGCAACCCTATGGTGCAGAGGGTGGGTGGGGAGTCACATGGATGGACTGTGGCCCAGGGACACTACCAGTCCACCTGATGTGGACCCAGATGGAGCTGGTAACTGGAAGCCACAGGGGTGGGCCCCCAGAGCAGCTCCATGCTCCGACAGGCTCTCCGTCCATCTAAAAACACCCATTGGCTGCTTTTAGATGAGCTGGCCAATCTAGATTCACCAAAAGTCGCCAGCTGCCATTGGAAACAGCAGCGCCCAGCGTCTTGCACATTATTTTTAAAACCGGATTTGCCAAACCTCAATATTGGGGTTTGACAAATCCAATTTTAAAAATAATGCGCGAGCGGCCAGGCGCCGCTGTTTCCAATGACAGATGGCGACTTCCAGTGCATCTAAATGTCCCCTGGGTGACTTTTCTAAAAGCATATTTTTCAATCCACTAGATTGGCCCGCTCCTCTAAAAGCAGCCATTGTGTGCTCATGTGCAGGGGACAGGTTTGGTCTGTACACATGCCTGGAACTTGGATCAGGACCAGAGTTTGTGAAGTGCTATGGGTGCCTTCTGAATGAAAAACTTTGGAGGATTAGCATTACATTCACAGGCCACCATCACAAAGTAGGGCTGAAATGAGAATAGAATTTATTCTCACAAAAAACTTGTGAGAGTCAAGAATTAGTATCGAGATCTCGCACACATCTTGACCCCAATTCAGATTTTCACAAGATTTCTCGCTCCCTTCCTCCCTGAACCCAGACTTCTCACCCAGAGAAAATTTAAGGGGGGGGGAGGAAGGGGGAGGCCATGCTGTTCCCTGAAGCTTTCTTACTTTGACTGGGGCTGGCAGCTGCCTCTGTGCTGAGCCTAGCTGCCTCTTCCCTTCTTGAGCATTCTATTGGCTAGCAGGACTCTGAGCACCCAATAGAATGCTGAAAAGTGTGCAGAGCCTACCTCTTCCCTTCAGCTCCTCCCCTCCCATCTGTTTCCAGCTCCAAACAAAGTAATCCTATGGGTAAAGATGTGCAAATCAAGTACAGTATTCTTCCTTGTTTCCAGTGGGGAGCTGAAAGGAAGAGACGGGCTCAGCACAGCTTCTCAGCAGTCTGCTCAGAATTCCGCTAGCCAATGAATGCTCAAGATCTGCCCCTTCCTCCTACTCTCCCCACTTCCTGCTAGCCAAAAGAATGATGACATCATCTGAGTCTGACCCATTCTTCCTGCTCTCCCCCTCCCATTCCTGAAAATTTGCAATCAAAAAGCTTTCCCCACCTAGACAGCTGCCAGCCCCAGACAAGATAAGCAAGCTGGGTAGGGAACAGTGTGGCTTCCTCCCCCTCACCTCATCTATCCCCCCCATCAGCACTGGGTATTCTGTTTTTTTATATTCTCATTTTTCTCAGTGAGAATCTAGTGGATTCTCATCTTGTTCTCATTTGCAAGAACAAGATGAGAATAGTAGGTCTTGTTGAGAAACTGAGAATCGAGTTTCAGCCCTATTATAAAGAGCACCACTAGAGACAATGATACAGACCACACTGTGCATTGATTTCAGTGAGGCTACTCTGCAGTAAGCAATTGGAGCGTTTTAGACACAGAATCCTCACTGAAACGGATTGTAGAAAAACAAAAATAACACAACGAGACAATCCAAAACCAAGAAGTGTGATACAGAAACCCTGTTAAGGTAGCTACATTTTCTCGCACTTTCTGGAATACACATGTGATCTCTTCATGGGACAGGCACAGAAAAAAATCAATACCCTAAATGAAATATCATTGGAATCTCTTCTCATTTCACTGTGGCCTGAGTATCCAATAAATAACATTTGCTTCAATCTCTTTTACACTAGTTCCAAACAGATGAGCAATTTTTTAACAGCAACTGTAGAAGATGCATTTTTGCCTCTTCATCAAAAACATATAAAAATGAAATATATTGCAATATTTATTGCAATGTATTACAAACCTCCACTATGATCCAGTACAGATGCCTCTTTTCTCTGAGGCACCGACCTTCAAAAGTGATGATGTGAAAAGCCTAGATTTTATGACAGCTTAACTCAGAATACATTACAGCTTCTATATTAATATGTATTTCAAGCTCCGCTATAAACTTTGAATATGAAAAGAAACTCTGTACCTTGTGCATCGCAATAAACTTTAAATATGAAGAAAAAGATGTTCATGTGGGAAGAAGCAGGTTTTGACAATATTTATGTGAAATCGTGTTCCCTCTTTCTCTTTATCTAGCGAATGTGCAACTCTTTTAGTGTGTGTTTCATAAATTCCATTTTGGCTAGAAGATATGCAAGTTTAATAATCTGCAATGTATGACCATGTTAGCAATATGGTGCAACATTACAAAGCGAGTAGGGTATCATTGTAGTCAAGGCCACAGAGCTATTTTTCACTGATATAAACACTTGGCAGATTCTTTTCACATTAAACAGTCATTACTATTAGTTTAACAGCAGAATCATAGAATCATAGGACTGGCAGAGACATTCAAGCATCATCTAGTCCAGGTTCCTGCAATGACGCAGGATACACCATACGTAAGAACATAAGAAATATCATACCTGGTCAGAGCAATGGTCAATTGTGTCCAGCATCCTCTCTCCAACAGTTGTCACTCTCAACTGCTTTAGAGAAGTACCCAACAGGTGATCCATTCGCTGCCATTCGCTTCCAGGTCCTGACAGTCAGAGGTTGCAACCCCTGACCTACTAGACCAATAGCCATTTATGGATCTATCATCCAAGAATTGATCTTATCCTTGTTTAAACCTGGCTATGCTACTGGCCTTCACAACATCCTCTGGCAATCAGTTCAAGTTAATTTTGCATTGTGTGAAAACTTGACAGAAAATTTGCCAACAAAAAATAGAACCAATAATAAAAATTATTATTATTATTTATTATTTTATACATTTGTATCCTGCCCCTCCTGCCTCTGGCAGCTCAGGGTGGTGAATAACAATATCATAAAAATACAATAAAATTATAAAATAATATAAATCTCATAA
Source organism: Sphenodon punctatus (assembly GCA_003113815.1). Lineage (NCBI taxonomy): Eukaryota > Metazoa > Chordata > Lepidosauria > Sphenodontia > Sphenodontidae > Sphenodon > Sphenodon punctatus. Next base: position 571,538 of record QEPC01011071.1, on the reverse strand, counting down.
ATATAAAATCTTTAAAAATACAAATACAAAATACAAATAGTGTGCCACAGAACATCAACACCCCCCCAACCCACCCCTCACCCTTAACCTTCCCTTCCACCAACCTCCTGGCAGAAGAGTCAGGTCTTACACTGACGGTGGAACACAAGAAGGCTTGGGCCAAGGTGAACCTCCACTGGGAGAGAGTTCCACAGCACCAGAGCGACCTCTAAGAATGCCCGCCTGTTGGTCCCCACCAGTCTATAGCAGGGAACCTCCAGGAGGGCAGTCTCCAACAACTGCAGGGGCCACTGAGGGGCCCAGGAAGTGAGGCGGTCCCTCGGGTAGGTAGAGCCCAGACCATTTAAGTCTTTATAGGTCAGCACCAGCATGTGCTTCAAGCAAAGATTGGGAGAGACCAGAGCATATTAATGCCTGAAATAATGGGAAACAATATGTTCAGATTTCTCAGAGTAGGTAGATACACCCTATACTGAAAAGGAAGATAAAAAAATATATACCTCTGAGACACTGCCAATATGATTGGGGGAGGGGGCAATTCCTTCCCAACTCCAAATAAAATATTTAGTTAATTTTCATTTCAGCTAAATTTATCAGTTGTCAGTGTTAAACTATGATCCCTTTTGAAAATTTGGAAGTTTCTAATCCTTTATGGAATCCCAGTGTCTCCCAAATTACTTGCTTTTTACACTTCAGGTTTTTTATGTTTGTCTATCCATCCTCTTGCCTAGCTGGTTTAAATCAAAATTTAAATCAAAGTCAAAGTTTAAATTAAAATTTAAATCAAAGTTGCCATGACTAGAAAAAAAATAATATTTTGTATTTCATTGAAGTTCTCCAAGGGAAACTAAGTGCACTTTGGCAAGTTTCATTTCAGTATATACAATTTTTATTATTTGGAAGAGGTTTTCAAGGATACAAATGGTAATTAGAACTGAAGCAAACTTTGAATTCATCAAATTTGCCATATTTGAAACCGGTTTGAAGACAAGTCATTTTGTGTATTTCAAACGTCCACCTTTTTAAGTTTGCAAGACTGTTTGTTTGGCAATTTAAAAAAAAAAATATATAAAAAAAAGATGTCATCTGAAACAATAGTCAGTTTCCCAGCACTCCACCATAGGTCCTAGAACGCTGGCTAAGAAAATGTGTTGCTGAAAGAGAAATGAAGGTAACTGAACAAACCTTTTTATGTAACTTACAGGTCAAAGAAAAAAGTAGTTTCGTAGTTCAGGTACCCTGAGTTGGTGTTGCATTGGACAGACTGTATTAGGATGAAGAACAATTGGTTGTCTTGAAAACTCCCCCAGAAGTGTAACTATGTGGGAAGATAAGAAAAAAGCCAGTCATTGTCCTGATTAAGATTCTGGAAGGGAATATGAAGCCAATTAGGGTCTTCTACTTGGAGACATACCTTATGGAACTGAATAGAAAAGACTATGCTTTCTATAGTCTTTTTGTATATTTTAATAGAAAATAATAGGGAATTGTATCTATAATATGCTATAGCCTTACCAAAAAAAAACCTGTAAAAAGGAAAGATTTAGACTCTCCTCTCTCTCTCTATGTTAGAGTAATTTTCTGAAGAATCCTAAAAGATTTGAGATATTGACTGAATCCCTATTATACTATCTAGGGATCTTCTATAAGGACAAAAAGCATCCTGAAAGAAGGTGCTGGGCCTTGGAAATGGAGAAGAATTAAGGAAGGAAAATAAATGTTTGAACTCTTGGAAGAACAGCTCTCATTATAAGATTTCTTCTGCCTCTATAATTCTGATGCCAGGTCTTAACCTGTGTGACCTGTGTAGGAGTTATGGGTAAAAGATCTGGATAATGAGAATACCTAGCTTTTAGAAATTACTTTTTTCCCTGTAGCTCTCAGAGTGCTACAAAGGAGGTCAGTATTATCACTTATTTTTCAAATGCAGAAACTCAAATGCAGATAGGTGAAATGACTTACTCATCGTTACTCAGCAGGCCAGAGCCAAGGATAAGAACTGGGTCACCAGGTTCCCATACAGAGTCTTATTTCCAGGATTGCTGTACTACTTAGGGTCTAAGTCTTAGCAGTGCCTAGATGCAGATGCTGTCAATGGTAATGATCTTTAAAAAATAAATTTTAAAATGTCCTCAACTCTAATGAGTCTAGCTATGTATAACAGGTGTGATCTTTCTTTTTAATAAAAAAGCATAAGGATTTTGTCAAAGACATGGAAAGCTATTGTGCTGCTTTCTTAGCATTGTTAAGTCCATAAAAATGGTTCCGTTTGTTGCACTGCACTTCAACAAGGATGGGTGAAAACAGAAGTGAGGGCAGCAGGGCAGCTCCCTGGCCTGGGCATGGCAGGAAATGGTAGCTACAACTCATCAGGTTAGGGCGGGAAACCAAAAAAATATGCCTGCAGCCAGAGAGCCATCTTGCAACCCACATGCCCCCAGATAGGTGGGGGGTCACAAGAGACATGTGGCCTGCCTCCACTTCACTCCGAGTGACCCGCCCCCAACCATGACAGGCATCCATGGTGACCCCCACCCTGTGGTGAGAATGGCAGGGCTGAACAGATGTGTTGGTCTGCATGAGTGGCCCTTGGCCTAGAATGAGCACCCAGGATTATTCAGAGAACACATTCAGGGCCTGCCTCCAGTAGTAAGGAGGACACTAGTCATCAAACTGATTGTTATAAGTTTGACAGGTCACATGGGGTCCTACGTCAGTGGAAGTCCCACTCTCCTGGCCGTGGAAGTCCCACCTTGGAATGGAAGTGACATGGGTAAGCGGAAGTGACGCAGAAGGGGGTAATGCTTCTGGGTCAGGGAGGGGGAAACCAAAGGTTCCCATCCCCCCTGAACCCAGAAGGTCCTTACGCTTGACTTTGGGGTTCTGCTTGTGGGCCTTCAGTTCCAGCCTCCCTGAACTCACAAGGTCCTTTGAAGATGGCCATGTGATGCCTCTATGAACTCAGGAGAGTGAGATGGACCAGTAGGCATGGGTTTTGTGAGGATCAGAGAAACTTTATGGTGCGGCGTTCGGGGTAGGGTGAATTGCAGCTATTGGGTCATATAACCCCTCTACTAGCTCAGCTGACTGAGTGGAACCATTCAGCATAGGATTCATCATCCTAGCCCACGCCGTCTTGGAGAAAACTGGGCCCAATGGGGTGGGGTTTCTGGACTAGGATGAGTCACAGAAAGAGGGTCATGTGAGGGTTCAACTGACTCAGGAGTGTGAGCTGAACCAATCAGTGAAGGATTCATTGTTCTAACCCACCCCATTGCTGAGATATGACCTAGGGGTGTAAAAGGGGGAGTGCGCAGTTGGAATTGGCCAAAGGGGGTCATGTGAGGTCTCAAACTGTTCACCACACCACCCATGACCAATTGGAAAGGTTTGTGGAGCTGTAGTCCCACCCCTAGGGGTATGAAAGAGGGGGCCACCATTTTCTGACACAGAGAGTAGGGAACCGATTGCTACCACTTACACAGAAAAACTGAAATGGCTTACCGTTGGGGTGCTACTAGGGGTGGGACTACCAGATCATCTGGTATCCAATACTGCCCGGTATTGGGTGTACAGGCAGTATCGGATTAACCCAGTAATCCCAGTAAATTACCCGATTCCCCCCGTACCAGATTTTTTACATTGCGGCCATTCAAATGAATGGCTGCAATGTAAAAAAAACCCACAAAAAACTACAAACACTTTCCCTCCCCGAGTCCAGGCTGTGTGGGTGGAAGGGGGGACACCACCCACCCACCCTGCCCAGACTGGATTTAAACAACAACAAAAATTTCCCTAAGTCCCCTAGTGTGGGCTCCGGGCTGCCGCCAGCAACCCAAAGCCCGCACCAGCGCTGCAGCAGGTAAGTGTACCGGTACTGTACTGATCCCTGGGGTGGGGGGGTGTTAACCCACCCCACACCCCAGGGATCAATACAGTACCGGTACACTTACCTGCTGCAGTGCTGGTGCGGGCTCTGGGTCGCCGACGGTGGCCCGGAGCCTGCACTAGGGACTTAGGGGAAATATTTTTTGTTGTTTAAATCCAGGCTGGGCAGGGTGGGTGGGGGTGTCCCCCCTTCCACCCGCACATTCTGGGAGGGGGGAGGCTTTTGTTTTTTATTTTTTTTCCATTTATTTCAATGGGGACAGTTCCCCATTGAAATCAATGGAAAAGTTCTGGTACCGGTAAACCGGTATTCATCCGGTAAGCTGTTTTTTTAAAATCCAGGAACTGGTAAAACCGGTACCTGGTATTTGCCCTCATGTCCCACCCCTAGGTGCTACCCCCTTTCATCTTGTTAAAAGGCTCTTTACAGGAAAGAAAACAGATGACATTTCAGAGCCAGACATTGAGCCCATGGACACGCAACAGGCTGAAGACCCTGTGGTAAGCTGCAATGAATTGGTGGGGCTGAGAGAGATGGGAATGAGCATGGGGGGAGGGGGGAATACAGACAGACACAGGTGCTTTTTTATCTTTTGTTTCAGGGCAAGTCTGACTTTCTAATGGCTTTTGAAAACCTAAAGTTGGGAGATCCTGTGATGGTAAACATATCTTGTGTTTCCTGCTTTTGCAAGTGTTCAAGAGGAGGTGACCAGATGGATTGCTATAAAAAGAAACTAGCAACACCAGAAGAATAAAAACTTTATTTGAAATGTCTTTGGTAGTCATTGGTGTTTTTAGCAGGGCATGCTGGAAGCATGGCTGAGCACGAGGACCTGCTAAGGGAGATCTATTACACTCCAGGAGAACCTGGAAGTTTAGGAGAGGTGAATCCTCTTTTTCAGGCTGCTAAAAAACACAGTCAAATTCTATCTAAGAAAGAGGTGGTTTCGTGGCTTTTGGACCAGGATGCCTATACCCTTCACAAACCCGCACTAAAGTATTTTACAAGAAACAAAACAATTGTGTCGGGTATGGATGCACAGTGGCAGGCTGATTTGGTGGATATGCAAGCATTCTCAAAGTACAATGGGGGCATCAAGTACATCTTGACCATCATATACATCCTGTCTAATTATGCCTGGGCCTTAGGTCTGAAAGACAAAACAGATTGTGAAGTAGCTAAGGCCTTTGCAGACATTTTCAGAGAAGGAAGGATACCCAAAAAATTACAAACAGATCAGGGGAAAGAATTTTTAAATAAGGCATTCCAAAATTTGCTCAGACAGCATGGTGTGTACCATTTCATGACCAACAACCATGTGAAGACAGGGGTGGTGGAGCACTTTAACAGAAATTAAAATCAAAGATGTGGCAGTATTTCACAGCTCGCAACACTTTTCATTATATTGATGTCCTGCCTCAGTTCATCAAGAACTATAATCACAGTTACCACAGGTCCATACGCACCAGCCCTGTATATGTGAACACCACAAATGTTCTGAGGGTGTGGAAAACACTTTATGGGGATAAGCTGGGGGTAAGAAAGGAGGTAGCTTCTTTTAGAAAAGGAGACCATATAAGGATTTCCAAACTCAAGGGTAAATTTGAGAAAGGTTATGAGAAAAGCTTTACGGGGGAAATATTCATAGTGGATGCAATGCTTAACAAAGCACGGAGGCCTGTGTACAGACTGACAGATTACAAAGGCAAAGAGATCCTTGGCACCTTCTATTCTGAAGAGCTTCAAAAAATTAACCCTAAACAGGACAACGTTTACAGGATTGAAAAAGTGATATCCACAAAGGGGAAAGGGCAAAACAAGCAGTGCTTGGTAAAGTGGCTAGGCTGGCCTTCTAAATTTAACAGTTGGGTAAGAGCTTCAGAGGTCACTGATGCTTAATCATCATGGGTGACTTTTACATTACTTTGCCAAGCAACGCCTGCACCACTGCTTTCCCCCAGAACACCAGTTCTAATTTTACCGTATAGCTAGCCAGACCCTTGGACCTCCCCAGGGCATGGGAAGTGGGGTTGGCTGAAATACAATACCCCCACAGCTGGGACAACATCTCTACACCCACCATTTATGAAATCATAGTTGGGCCAGTAAAATGGGCATACACCTTTGCAAAAGGCTATTATTCAAGCATCGCGGAAGTATTGGAGCATATAAATAAGCAGATACCCAAAGGTATCAAACCACCCCCTGTAGCCCTGAGGTTTGATCCTGTGGTGAGAAGAGTTAGACTGGATGTTCCTGCTTCACCCAAATTCCATTTCCTGACCCATGGCGAAATAGCCTATATATTGGGTGCAACCCCAGAATTAACATTCCAACAATTCCCCTTTGCAGCTGACATTACAGCAGGTTTCAATTCTTTATACCTGTACACAGACATTGTAGAACACCACTTTGTGGGAGATTTCTCAGTGTCATTACTGCGCTGCATTCCTCTGTGAGGCAAGAGCGATGAGCGGTGACCATCAACTATGATAACTCACACTACGTTCCTGTGAGTAAACACCACATTGACACTATCACCATTCAAATAAAGACAGATCAGAACAAGCACGTCTCATTTCATTTTGGAAAGGTGGTTGTGAAATTACATTTGCACCCCCAAAGAGTGCATAGTTTTAAGATGGTCACTGTGAAGAATTATGGGGACCCCAGGGTCTACACTAACTATTACAAAGCCCAAGCTGGATATGCCCTCCCAAGGTTTCATGGCACCCCTGTGATGTATGGGGCAGGTATTGGGAGGATATTTCACAGTCTCTTTCAAAAAGCCATTCCTCTTTTAAGAAGGGGGTTTGAGCTGATTAAACCCCATGCCAAAACAGCTGTCCAAAATATAGCCAAGGATGTAATGGACCACGTCTCTCATGCTGTTATGGAGAAAATTACCCCCTCTGATAAGTAGGAGGGCTCTGGGCTTATGTACATACAGAGAAAAAGGAGGTTAAGAGAAAGGCGCCACAAACACGTCGGATGGGACTACCTCAAGCCCATAAAAGAAAGGCTCTGAAGAGGGGATCATGCCAGAAATGGGGGAAGAAGCTGGGGAAGGCTTCATGAAGGAGACGTGCTACTACGAGCAAGGGTGATATCTTTTAATCAACATGGCTTTTATTCATTGTGGATCCAAGGAATGCACCAAATTTGAACTAGACCTGTTTCAAGTAGCCCCCACACAAACCAGCATCGAGAAGAATACGTACATCCAAATCCCCCATCTCTCGGCTGTGGGAGAGACAGCCCCTCTTGATTTTTTCATAGCTGGAAATTGAATAGACTATTTGGACTTGAACAACACGTTACTCTACCTCACCTGTAAGATTGTCAAGGAAAATGGAGCCAGTCTTGACGCAGACACTGAGATGGGTTTGGTGAACTATCCCATGGCCTCTATGTTCAGTCAACTGGATGTCACCCTGGGGGATCGCCTCATTAGCCAGAGCAACAACTGCTACCCTTACAGGGCATTGATATAATCTGTGCTCAATAACAGCAGAGATGCCTTCTCTACACAATTTTCTGAAGGCCTGTTTTACAAAGACACTGCTTGACAACACAAAGCGACAGATTTGGAGGTGGGTAATGAGGGTTTTAAGAAGAGGGCACACCTAACCAGAGAGAACAGAAAAATTGAGCTGCTGGGTCCCCTCCACAGTGACCTGTTTTTTCAAGAAAAACTGCTTTTGAACAATGGGGGTGGATGTGAAAATAAAACTGACTCAGAGCAAAGATTTTTTCTGCCTCATGAGTAATGAGCCTGCCGGGTGGTACAAGTTGCAGCTTCTAAACACCTCACTTTTTGTGAAAAAAGTGCGTGTAGCAAGAGGAGTTCACCTAGGACATGCCGAGGCCCTGCTTACCTCCAATGCTAAATACTCTGTGGATCAGGTGGGCATGAAAGTGTTCAGAATTCCCGCCAGCAGTTGTGTCAGTAATCAGGAGAATCTGTTTCTGGAGCAACTCCCCAAGCTTCTGGTTCTTGCTTTTCTTGACAATGATGCACACAGTGGAAATTATGCAAAGAACCCCTTTCATTTCAAACACTATGAAATTAATTTTGTGGCACTCTATGTGGATGGAGAGCAGATTCCGGCCAAGCTATTGCAACCAGACTTTGCAGTTGGAAACAGTGTGAGGCAATACATGAATCTGGTACAATCTATTGGCAAACACATGAAAGACCGTGCCCTCCTCATCAACCGTGAGGAGTTTGCACAGGGGTACACACTGTTTGCCTTTGATCTGTCTCCAGATCAGGAAGGTGGCGATCATTACTCACTGATTAAAAATGGAAACCTGAGATGTGTTCCCAAGCGATTGGCTTCCCAAGGGGAGATTGAGGCAAAGGCCTGTATGCCTAGTGGTCAACACACACACCCATACCCAGCCTGAAGAACACTGGCTTGTGATCTACCTAACAGAACACAACCAGGGTGAGTTTTTTTACTCTTACGGACAGCCCCCTGACAGCGTGCTGTTTCGTAGAAGTATTTTTAAATTTTTGAACAAGAATGGTTGTAGAAATGTATTTCAATGCAAACAATTACAAGGCCCAGCCTCTGTGGCTTGTGGCTATCATTGTGTTTTTTTCTACATCAGCGGAATTTTAGAAATGTATTTTGATAATTTAGCAGAAAATGATCAAATTTATTATTTATTTATTTATTTATTTAATTCCATTTATATGCTGCCCCCTATGCCTACGGCATCTCGGGGCAGCTTCCAACATAAAATAGACAATTTATCACAATATAAAAAAATATAAAAATCTACACAAATATTATTAAAACAAATGGTGATAGATTTTGTAAAAAATAAAAAGTACTATTTGGATAGCCCCAGGATTATATCAGGCATGTTACAACAAGCCCAGACCTGTGTTTCCTGGAGTGAATTTCATAGCCATGTTTTTCAATAAAGCTCCCCCTTATGGCGGGTTTAAAAGTAACCATGACTGTTGGGGGGGGGGTTGTTTTGTTTTTCTGAGGGACTTAAAAGTAATACACAAGACAAAAGTCATTCTTTAAAAGAAAAAGTTAAACATTTATTTAAAAGTACACATAATTTCAAAAATCACAAGACATTTTTTTACATTCTGATCCAGTTGAACATACCGGTCATTCTAGTTCTAGAAGGGGTAAGGAAAGACGTAGATTGACTGGGTTCAAGAGGGACCATGGTGGATGATTTGACAATGTTAAGATGTTACTGGTTAGAGGCATTTCTTATCAGAGAGGAGGGAATGTTTGCTTCAGCCAAGGCTTTTACAAAAACATCCCAGCCTGCTGGGGTTTTTTGAGGGTGTGGTGTTGAGTAGCTGCACGCACTAGTTTAAGCATGCTAGAGCCTCTTATTGGTGTGCCTTTGTCCAAAAAAGTACCCCATTCATCCCAGGCTGGTTATTATTATTATTATTATTATTATTAAACATTTATAAAGCGCCAGTAACAACCTGGCGCTGTACAGAACATATAATCAGCTGCGGTCCCTACCTGTGGCTTACAATCTAAAAGA
>QEPC01011071.1:524805-557520 GCA_003113815.1 Sphenodon punctatus | reverse complement strand
TTAGTGATTTAGTTTTAGTGTTGGTAGGAATAGGCCTGTGTACTTATTAGATAATCCATTTAGTTCATAGTATTTAGAATAGTTAATAGCAGTTAGATTTAGTGTAGATAGATACATATAATATTAGATTAAAAAAATAAATTAAAAAACCCATATAAAAACAAAAAAACCAAATTAAAAAAAGAAAAGAAAAGCATACAAAACCCACTAAAAAACCAAAAAAACATATAAAACAAACAAACAACCATAACAACATTTCCTGAACGGCCGAACGGCCAATTCGAACAGCTGAACAGCCGAACCGAACAGCCGAACAGCCTAATCGAACGGCCTGTTCGGACGACCGAACTGAACAGCCGAACCTGAACTCAGTGAACTAACCAAACTGCTGAACTGAACGGATGAACCGAACACAGCCGAACTGAATGGACGAACTGAACAGACAAACCGAACGCAGCCAAACCGAATGACCGAACCTGAACCGTGATCTGTTCGCCCATCCCTAGTGTTTCATTTCTGCATCCAATGTGCAGGTTACAGCATGTGTAAAGGGCACCTCGTCTGGAGGAGGGCAACTCTCAGCTGCTCTAGCTGTCACTCAGGCACTAGGAACATTTTCTTGGCATATTCCATTATTGTCTTGTTAGTAGTCCAGTAAGGAGAGGAATGACTATGCTCAGTAAGGGACCCGGAAAGCCTCCTCTTTGTTTCAGCAACTGCCTCTTTTTTTAAGAGAGGTATTTTTGTTACATAGGCTTTTTATAGCCTTTCACTCGCTCTTCAACACCCATATCTGTCGGGGTTTGAGGGGGAGGTTTCCCTTAAAACATGAAGAGCAATTTCAGAGATGGCAATCAACAGATCATCAGAAGCAGCACAGAAAATAGTTTCTTGTTGATGTAAGGGTGCCCTGACAAGGTGTTTTAGAAGAGATAGGTTTCTCTGTACCTGAACTGACATGTTGAGCCCACAGAGGTGCTACAAAAATGGGGAGTGGTGAGGAAAAATCAGCACCTTTTATGCCTCACAAGTGTTTTTTATGCACCTTTTATGCCTCACAAGTGTAGTATAAATGACTGACCAATCAGGAGGGAAGAGCCCAGTTCTTAATCTGTACTCCTCAGGGGTGATGGGGATTAAATCCACCACCAGATAGTCGTATGGCTTTTGGGTCGCATCTGCATAAGATTCCAGGAAAAACTGGGATTTTATGGAGTACATTTGCTGGGCTAGAATGGCTACCTGAAACTTATCTCTAGGATTCTTAACAATCATCAAATACTTTGCATTCAAGTGAATGGTTCTGCTCTTTTTACCCCTGCAGAAGAGGTTCTGAACTATGAAATAAATGCTCATATTAAATTGATGCATATACTTGGTGAACGCTTTTTCTACCTCATCCCTCTCTGAGCCAGCTTGCATTAAATCATCTATTATGACCCAGCTTGTTTTATTAACAGAAAATAAGACATCATCAGTCAGAGTTTCGGGCAAACCCTCTACAAACTTAACAAGGGGGTATTTACAAACTATCACTTTATACGATGGCTGCCAGCAACTGTAACATCATACTACATTGTCAGGCATGTTGGAAAGCAGATGCCTGCCATGGGCTAACAGATTTTTTATAAAGTATGTTTTACCAGACCCACTCGGGCCAGTGATCAGAGCAGAGAAAGGGTGCGGCCACCTAGTGTCCATGGTAAATAATCGTAGGGCAGACTACTCTTCTCCAAGCACCCTCTTATCATAAACAACTCTTTGTGTTTTCCTAAGAGTCTTTGTCTCTATTTGAAAGAAGTTTTTGTCTCTTATATGGAGGGTTGTTGAATTTTTATCTTTTTATTTTCTTTCTGTCCTGCTCGATACACCCAAACCAGATCTTTTAAACTCTCAAAATTGACTTTTTCAGTATTGGAGCTGTTCAGTGTAATCCCCTTCACCTTCATGCACACTTTTCCATTAGTCAGCTTGTACCCATACATTTTAGGACCTCCTGAAGCATATTCTGTGATATACCAATCTGGGGGGAGTTCGTTCATCAGTTCTCCTAAGTAGTCACCGAGAGGAGGATCCCACTCCCCCTTGCGGCTCACATATATGACAGAGTCTGTATCATGGTAAAGACAGCACTCCTGCAAGTCTTCTAACACCATGTACAACTCCAGCCATGCGTAGGCAGTTGTGAAGGCTGCTATAAAAACATTGGTGGTGCGTGAAATCACGCAATGCTCCTTAGACTCCTTCCAGCACACACAGGTTGCATCCTCCCCCAAGAACTCACAAGAAGAAATAACGTAGTGAGGGGGAAACACAAGCTGAAAAAACTCTTCAGGATATCTAACAACAGCCATGTTGCCCAGATTGGACCTTTGTACAAGCTTTCCCCAGAAAGGTAGAGCTTAGTGATACTAGGTTTTGCGGGGTTAACCTCAATATGATAGGGACGTAAGTGTACCCCTTCTTTCCTGTAGTACTCCTCCACATATCTAGCCTGTTGTTCCTCAGTAGTGCACCAGCAGGGATAGCTGGAGGCCTCCTGTTTATGGCGGGTTGCATATTGATGTATTCTACAAATAGATTAGCACTCTTGTTTGCAAAGTGCCAGACTTCAAAGATTTTTCCCATGCTGTAACACTTCTCCAGAGCAACAGTCAACTCAATGGTGGCCCATGTCCCCTCCAGCGCTCTCTCCTCTGATGTGTGAGAACAGGGAGTTTACTACATGGTTGCCGTGAACAACCCGCACAGTGGGAACATGAGCTTCCCTCCTACCTGCACAGGTAACACAGGGAAGAAGAGAGCTCAAGGATGGTACACTCTGACTTTGACAAGACCAAAGTAGTCAGATAGAGGGCCAAAATTTTTACAAATTATCCCTGAGTGCCCAACCGGGTATTCTTTGGTCTTGTTCACATACGGATACAGACTAGTAAAATCATAATACCACACCTCTTCCCCGGGAGCCGTTAGGTAATATAGAGATATAGCGTTTGTTCTCCCCCCATACAGAGCATCCCTAGGTAGCAAGGGCTGGGGCATCCCACTACCTCTAAGAAATTCCTGCAACTCATGGTCTGTCTCCAGCATAGCCCTCCACTCATGTTCCCAGAGGGATCTGACTACAAAACATTAGCCCTGAGAAAATCTTTCTTACGCTGGGTTTGGTAAGTGAGATAACCATAAGTGGGCCCTGTCAATGGGTTCACAGTCCCTGCTGCATAGCATTTCACACACCCATGATAAAAATACCTGTTGAATTAAAAGGCTGTTTTTTTCCTGTTAATGACAGCATACCCGTCCAACCAAAATGGCCCCACTTTAAATTCTCCACCCTGCAGAGCGTGTCGAATTGGGATTTTTTCTTTGTGCTCTATAAATGAAAGCCACTGAATGGAAGGGCTTGAAAACCTTTTTGCACACCTTTGGTAATTGTCAGGAGGTGCAAGAGCAATGGTATTTTGCTCTAAGCAGAGTAATCTGAACATGGCTAGACTGACCAAGGATATAGCTAAATACTGGAATGGGTCTATATGCTGCTATTCTACCAGGATGGAACCGTCTTTCATCCCCATCACCTCCCCTTTTTCCGTCATTTCCATAATTCCACTTCTGTATTGCACACGAGCCTCCCTCAAAATTTTAACATCTTGCTGACAGTAATAGGCTAACTCTCTCTGCAGATCAAACTGGCTATCCTTGTTAGTCTCATACCATGCCAGAAAGTCTGCCTTGTCTTCAGGCATCATGGTGTCCACCCCATAATATCTAGGAGCGGGCATGGGTCCTACATAGTTCTGGTTGGCTTTGGTATTAAAAAAATGGGGAAAATACCCCTTGAACTCTTGAAACCCCATGGCTTTTGGAAGCTTGCTAAGTTTCATTAGAATAAAATTATAGGAGTCAATGAAACACCATTGGAAGGCTGGTACTGTTATGCTAAGTAATTTACCCCCCTAATCTATCAGATCTATTTCAAACTTCTGTTTAACCAACTCTTGCAGAATAAAACATGAATCATATCAAGAAGCATTGTGACCAAGATAGCTGTATTTTTGGAATCTGGGGTGCATAAATGCTTTGAGAAATTGTTTAACACAGTCTTCCCCCTTAAATTCCCAGGTTTTCTCCCCCTTAAGATCTGTGGCGTAAATGTAATTTGGCTCATGCACTCCTCTTTCCTGGGTACACTCAAAGTCATAAAAAAAGAAAAAATTCAGATTGCTCAGGCTTGGTAAGACTTATAGCATAAGTGAGTGTTTATATCCTGAAGCGGTTGCCTGCACTGACCACACTTCCTCCCCTTACATTCATGTACTTTGTCAACATAAGTGTTACTTATGGGGCATTGGATTTTTAGCTTGCATTCATTCCTGCCTTCCTCTGCCAGGGCCCCATGCCTCTCTAAGCACCCCCTAGACCTGCAAAAGGGAAGACAGCTAGGACATTTAAACTGACTAGTTCCTGCAACATATAAACAATCTTAACCTGCTCGGGAGAACCTGTTTTATAAATTACCCATTCCATACCATCTGTGCAATGCACTACTTGGATGTTAATATTTAAAAGGTTTTCAAAACTTGCAATGTCAGAAAGTTTTTTTTCATTTCATTAAACCCCAACTGCTGATGCAACCACCAGGCCTCCTCTAACACTAGTCCATCTTCAGTATTTTGCCCCATTAATAGTTTCAAAAGACCCCCCGCAAAACAGAGCTTCGTTCCTCCAAAGTTAAAATTAATCAGGTGCATCCATTTTTTAAAGGTATATCTTCATGTGAAATAGATCTAAGTATTGTGTGTGCCCCACACCCAGGATTCTTTATCACCGTAACTATTAAGGTCAGCTCCCCTGAAAAAAGAACTTCAGCATTGCTCTGAATAAAATTTGCCATGTCATCAAAAAATTGGTCAGCACTAAAGACCTCGCTAGCACAGCTGTTTGAGAAAATTGGACGATTTAGCCCCAGCCCTGACAGTCAAAGCTGGATAAAATCATTAGGGGAATTTCTACTTTGGACCGCCTCTAGAAGCCTCTGTATGCACTCGCGCATAGCTAATCCAGCTTCTAAAGGGTTAGCAGCACTGTCAAGATTAACAAACCAGAAGTGTTCACCATATAACCTTGCATTAAAATGGTTAACGGGGTAGTCCCACTGTTCAACCCTTTGAAGAAATACAGCGGCTGTCTGTTGCAGTGATTGCTGCGGTGCAATTTCAACCCTGTCCTCAATAGAGGCAGTGGGGGAACTATCTTCAGAGGGGTCAAAAGATGCAACAGGGGGGCTAGGTTCAACAGGGTCACCCACAATAGAGTCCCCACAGCTATCAATGATAGAGTCGAAATGGGAGTTCAGTACTGATGTCGAGATGGTCTCTGAGACTGCGTCCCCAGATGGTCCAGCAGTAGCCTCAGCTCTGCGTTTTCCAGCCTTTTTTAAAGCTTTGCGTGTCTTTTTAAATATTTTCTTCAAGCACCAGTACCCCTCACCACCCCTTGAGTGAGTGTTATGTCTGTTTTTGAGCCCCCCACCCCTCTGCATGGCTGTAGCACGGCCCCATAGAGTCCCACTAGCATTCAAATACTGGTTAGTTATCTTTAATTCAGCACATTAATGATCTACCTGTTTAACAAAGTTTGCAAAGTGGTTGGAGTCTATATCTCGCTGGAAAACTTTGTACATACGTTTTTCATATTTATACTTCTGCTCTTTAAGCTGAGTCTGTTCCCTTTTAACCTTCCATTCTAGTAGCATAATGCCTTCTCCTTATTCTTAACATGCCCCAATAGCGCCCCCACTCTTACACACAGATCAAAGACATGTTTGACATTGGTAAAAGTAATTTTAGTAGCTACATCAGCAGTTTCTTCATTGGTTATTGTTGCAGGAGTGTTATCTAAGTGGTGTGTGGGTTTTTTTTGTTTTTCTACCAGCTTTGCATGGAGGTAGAGGGGTGTCAACACAACATTTTGCAGTAGATGCACGGGTTGGTCCTGGTTGCTCTGGATCTGCAACTGGTGCAACTGCTGCAGCGGGTATGCAGGGAGGCTCAGGCTGATGTGATACCACTGGGGATATACCAGAGGGTTCCACATGATCTGAATCTAGTAATAGTGAGGCTACTCTGCCCCAGGCCATATATGATTCAGCATTATAGAATCTGCCTTTATTTTTAAGAACAGCAGACAATCTTTCAGGCAGTGAGGCTTTTGCCGCCATTGCCTCATCTGCAAAAACAAACAAAGAAAAAACACAGAAGTGTTTAAACTTAATACCTGGTTCCCACATTGCATAGAAAAAAAACCCTGCTTAATAAGAGAAAGAAAAAAAGAGACCTACTATCACTATGTCCAAACAATTCTCTGAAGGTTACATTGATAATTCTTCCAGAACGTGACTGTTGATCTGGAAAAAAGGGACTCTCACTAATTTGCCCTTCTTCTTCTATCCCCAGACTACCCTCCCCCCAAAGAGTAGAATAAAACACTTACCCTCTTGCAGTCGTGGAGATGTATGTTCAGCCATCTCCCTCCCTTGCTCTAGCTACTAGCCTCGGTAATCGCTAACCATGCAAACAGGGGGGGGGGGAGAAATGAGAAGGAGAAACAGGTCTGGCCATTTTTTTAAAAATACAGGCCTTGAAAATAAGAACCAGCTAACTCGAACTCCTAGACCCCTGCCCAACCCCCTTACAGCAAATTTTACCACCCCAGCAAATTCCCTTATCAAGCATGTTAAATATTCAGTCAGAAGACTCATTATTTCTTTAAATCTCTTTTGTTATTGTGTAGTGTTTATGTGATGTGATTGTGTGGTGTTTGTACACACTGCATTTGGAGCTATTCTTCCTAGACCTCAGGCTGGGCAGGGGTAATGGCATACACATTCATACATATTTCTGTTCCCAGGGGTTGGTGCCCAGGAAAGACAGCACTGTGTAGCTGCTTCCTTTAGCCCGGGTTCAGACCCTTATGCTGGGTTATCTGACCCTTATGGTGGGCCGGTTTAACAACACCCCAAGAGATCATAGACTACTTTGTTAATAGAACAGAGTTCACAACACTTTTTTAATTGTATCTCTTCATAGGTTTTCATAAAACACACACACACACACACACACACACACACAGCAGAAGGGGGACCCTTGAAATAGGACTACTCCTTTTGAATGAGTATTTTTAAACAAGCTGTACCCTTACAGACCCCCCAAGATACTCTTCCTGTCAGCGGAGATGGAACTACCCCCAACAGCATGAAGCCTCTAATGGGGTGGAACTCATAAGGGGGACACCAAACTAAATGGAAACCACCCTGGGTGCCAACTCATAAAGCCGCTGCCCCCAAATGGAACTACCCCCATGGAGTGAACCATCTCAGACCCAGGCTACCATCCCCAAACCCAGAGCTAATGCTAGACCCCATCCCTTAAAGAGATCAGCAGAGTTTCTTACCCATCCAGGGGGGTTGGGGCAGACGGCTGGGTCCTGCTGCAGAGGTTTCCTTGAGTTGATTGGGGTAGAAGCTGAAGAGCTTTCCTTGAGATTGCTGGTGTAGAAGAAGGTTAAAACATGAACCTCACAGCCAATGCTAGCGAAATTCAGTTCTGATCTGGAGAGATGCTGGCTTCTGGCTTCCTTTATATACTCTTCTTGTGGGGTGTGAAGTTTTTACCCCTTCTCCAACTAACCAATGGGTGTGATGACAGTTATCCATCTCTGGACAACACCCCTCCATCTCTGATGCAGATTTCATTCAATGGGAGTTGACCCATACCTTCTCTGACTAACCAATGGGGGACGCTAGCAGGAAGGCATAGGTAGGTTCATTCTACCTACCCCATATCCGCTTAACCAATGGGCTGGGAGCTCCCATTCTCAATGCAAATTGCAGTTACATCTCCTATGTAGATTTCACCTCCCTGGGAAGATTCAGTCAAGGCATTGCTTTGAAGTCCACACCCAACCTTGCATGGAATGTAGCAAAGCCCATTCTCTACTTAATCGAAGAAAAGTTTGATCATACTCCACCCCGTTGGAAAGATTCAATCAAGGCAATGCTTTGAAGACCATACCCACACCCAATGCATCATCTGTCTGGTTTCACCCCTGTTTTGAGAAACTGCTGCAGGAAAAGGGGAAAAAAATGCAACCTGAAAACACAGATTTTCAAATATAGTTTTTTTTTATTTGACAAAATTATGTTATATTCAATAGACACACATATTTTTTTCTTTAAAAGCAAGCTGTAATGTCTCTTTTTAACATAGACTGTACAGAAAATCTAAGCGGGGCTAACCAAACTATGCTTTTGGAGGTTTGCATCTAATTCATACTTGATCATTTTTTTTTGTTACATTTTGTAGCATTTAATAGTTTCAGAAAAAAACATAAAAGCCAGTTTTAAAGAAAATAACTTTATTTACAGAACTGTAATACAATACAACATCTGTAGATATGCATCGATGCTCAATTTTCTTGTACACCCCTCTTTTTAAAAAAGGATTTAAACTGACGTTTTTTAATTATGGTCTGCACAAATTCTAACGCTTGGGAATCGACAGGTTCGATCATTCCATCCAACATGTTTTCAGGACCAGGAGAGGATTCCACTTTACAGAACAGCATACGTGTAAGATTAAAAGTGTCCTGTGTCATACAAAGACAGTTTAAAGAATAGGCTAGCATCATTTGAACATGAAAGATAGATTGTAAGCATAGGTTATCACATATGAATTTAAGCTTGCTGTACCTGTCTTCAGAAGTCCATGTCACACAGTCATGAGCCAATTGGGCTGGAGCATTAATAATGCAGCCTTCACACTCTGCATACAGCTTCTCCATCAAGCAATGTCTTAGAACCCCATAGATTGACACTCTCACTAAAGATCTCATGGCTGTTATTCATTTCGAAGGGGTGGCATAATCAGATTCGCAGATTTTCAACCCAAGTTGCTTTTGCAGAATAATATGAGGATCCTGCTTTTCATCTTTCCTCTCAGGACAGAAACAGCCCGAACCTTCTGATTGGGGTTTAGCCACTTCAGGGGGCGGTGTAGGGCCTTCAAACATTTCATGAAACAATATATAAAAGCACTAGTGAGCCAGCAGTCTTTTTAAAATAGGGCTGTTTTGTGACATTACACCTCTAGACACACAAAGCCCCTTTTAATCCATCTAAAAATCTTACCTCAGAAATTTGAGCTGGAGTGGCTGTGTTGAGTGGGGGTATGCCTTCTTCTACCAACTCTAGGCCATCCAGGGTCTCAGAAGAACTTGACATTCCCATATGGCTTACTTCATCATGATGCAGTGTGCTAAAAAGAACCTTAGCTAGAGGCCCACTCTCATGTTCATCCTCTGAACTGGAAATATAGCATTTTCTGTATAACCGCCTCTGGAGGGTTAATAAACTCCACAGGCCTCACAGGCATTGTATCAGCAT
The DNA here is from genome assembly GCA_003113815.1 of Sphenodon punctatus. NCBI lineage: Eukaryota > Metazoa > Chordata > Lepidosauria > Sphenodontia > Sphenodontidae > Sphenodon > Sphenodon punctatus. The sequence continues at coordinate 548,078 of QEPC01011071.1, read as the reverse complement.
AGAAAGCCATTGCAGTTTTTTCCGTGTAAGTGGTAGTGATCGACTCACTGCTCTCTGTGTCAGAAAATGGTGGGACCCTCTTTCATACCCCTAGGGGCAGGACTACAGCTCCACAAAGATTTCCAATTGGTCACGGGTAGCGTGGTGAGCAGTTTGAGACCTCACATGACCCCCTTCGGCCAATTCCAACTGCACACACACCCCTTCCACACCTTAGGTCAGATCTCACAAATGGGGCGGGGTAGAACAACGAAACCTTCGCTGATTGGTTCATCTCACACTCCTGAGTTGTTTGAACCCTCACATGACCCTCTTTCTGCAACTCATCCTACCCCAGAAACCCCACTCCATTGGGCCCACTTTTCTCCAAGACAGAGTGGGCTAGGATGACGAAACCTACGCTGAATGGTTCAGCTCGTAGAGCGGTTACACAACCCAATATCTGCAATTCACCCTACCCCGAACCCCACACCATATAGTTGCTCTGATCCTCACAAAACCCATGCCTACTGGTCCATCTCACTCTCCTGAGTTCATAGAGGCATTACATGGCCCTCTTCAAAGAACCTTGTGGGTCCAGCCACCCTGACCCACAAGCAGAGCCCCCAAAGTCAAGCGTAAGGACCTTCCATGTTCAGAAGGGTGGGGACCCGAGGTTCCCACCTCCCTGACCCAGAAGCATTACCCCCTTCTGCATCACTTCCACTTACCCACCTCACTTCCATCCCACGGCAGCCCCAGGAGGGCAGGACTTCCGCTGACGTAGGACCCCCCCATGCTAATGATCAGTTTGATGACTAGTGTCCCCCTTACTACTGCCGCCTACCCTCCCTATGGCAGTAGCAGGACAGTGGGGAAAGAGACAAGCAGTGATTCCTGGGCCACAGCAGACCATAGCAAACCAGCATCACATCTGTTTTCACGCAATGCCAATGAATTGGAGATGATTCAGACAGCAACAAAGACAATGAAGAGTCTAGAAAGTAAGTCCATATCAGACAAAACTCAAGGACCTGGGAATGCTTAGCCTAAAGAAAAAGACTAATAGCAGTTTTCTATTACTATTATTATTATTTAATAATAGCAATAATAATTATAATTAATAATTATTTTTATTTTTATAATAAAGCGCCCCACCACAAGAGTGTTTGAACTGCTTTACAACTTATGAAGCACAAGTACAACATATAAACGCTAGTTAAAATATACATCTATGTAAAACTATTTTAAAAGGGGAAAGTAGCAGGGGGAAGACAATGTACATTAAAGGGATCCAGCAGTGGATCCAAAGGGGCTTCCCCCAGCGGCTTTGGGGCGGGGTTTCCGGCCTGATAGGCCTGAAGAGCAGCATGCCTGTTGGCTACACCACATCCCTCGGCTGTCCAGGATGCAGGGGGCTGGGAGCCAGTTGGGCTTGCCCCGAAAACAGCTTGCCCCAACTGAGCCATACCAGGGAGTGATTGGGCACCTTGGCCCCTGTTTGACTTTCTCCCCCCCCCCGTCCCAGTGACAGAGAGAGGGGGGGTGGGACCAAAGGGGCTTCCCCCGGTGGCTTTGGGAGTGGCGTGCCTGTCAGCTCCACTGCAGGAGCACACCTAAGGGTGTGGCCCTTAGGTGTGGCCCTTAGTGGGGCCCAAGGGGCTGGGGCAAAAAGCTGGGAATCGGGAAATCCTAGGAAGGTGGGAGATTGGTGGGAGGATTAGAGGGGTTTATTTTGTGGTGTTTATGTAAAGGGGGAGAGGCTGTGGGGGGGTTGTATTATACTTTATATGTTTGGAGGGAAAGATGTTTGGAGGGGGAGGGATGGGGAGGATGTGGGTTAGGGAGAAGAGGTGGGAAATTTTAATGGGGGGGGAGGATCCCCCCGCTGCCAGGGCGGGGCAGGGGAGCCAGCTGGGGGGGGAGAAGCCATTGGGGTCATGACAGGCATGGGGAGATATGGTCCAAATCGGGGGGAGGTGAGATCAGTGAGACGGGACAGGTGTTTGTTGCGTGTCCTGCTCACTACCCCCTAGGCAGAGGGGCAGGTGGTTCTCAGTCAGGGGACCCCCCCAGCCGTATGTTGATGTTGTTAAATGTGAGATTGGTGGTGAATAGGGCAACCACTGTCCAGGAGGTCATCCTGGACTGTGCTGTTGATCTCGTATGTATCCCAGGGCCCTGTTTTAAACACTTAAATTGTTTTTGATGTATTTTAAACTGTTTTGTATTTGTTTTATATGTATTTTTTATTATTGTTGGAAGCCGCCCCGAGCTATTTTCAGGAGGGGCGGGGTATAAATTCAGAAAATAAATAAATAAAAAATAAATGTATCATGGAAACCTGGCTGGACAATGAGTCGGGGCCTATTCTGGTTGTCCTTGTTTGGGCCGGGTATTCCGTGCAGCATCAGTCATGTTCAGAGGGATGGGGGGGCAGTGTAGTCATGATAAATCAGTCATTATTTATAAGGAGGGCTGGACTGTGAGGAGGTACCCGGTGCAATCCATATCAAGTATTGAGGGTCTTCACCTTGTGCTTGATTTGGCGGGTGACAGTTTGGGAGTGCTACTTGTATACGGTGTACCTACCTGTGCAGCAGCCTCCCTACATGCTTTGGCAGAGGTAGTGTTGGGGGTGGTGTTGCAGTCCCCAAAGTCAGTAGTCTTGGGGAACTTCAACATTCACGCCGACACTGACATTGTGGGAGCGGAGCATGAGTTCATGACCGCCATGGCAACCATGGACCTGTAAAAAAAAACACAAAAATGCTGTTATAAATATTATATATTAAAAGTAAAAATGAATGGGCTTATTATATAATAAGTCAGCTGGTCAATTTTGGTAGACTTTTTGTGATTATACGGTTTGGAGCTCACATTGAGTAAAGGAACTATTGTGCTCCTCCTTGGTCCCCAGAGATTGGAGTTTTTCCTGGAGGAACCAATGTGCAATAGAGAGAGGGAGACCACAGTCTCCTGATTAGAATTTATTCTTCATCCCTGAAGAAGGGCTTATTGTTTTCCCGAAACGCGTCAGGTGACAGGGTGATTTTAATGTTTGTTGGCACTGAGTGAATTGTCAGATTTATGTATATGCAATAACAATATTTGTGTATATGTCCATTCATTTTTACTTTTAATATATAATATTGCTCAATAACAGCATTTTTGTGGGTTTTTTGGTACTCTTTGTAATGCTGTTTTTTCGCCTTGTGTGGATATTTCAACCATGGACCTGTCCCAGATGGTTATCGGCCCGACACATCAGGGGGACATACCTTAGACCTTGTGTTTTGCACAGGCCTTGAGGTGGGTGCTCCATTAGTGGAGGAGTTATCAGCTGTGCCCTTGTCATGGATGGACCATTACCTCCTGCAGGCCTCGCTCCTGGCACATGTTTGCCCCCAGAAAGGTGCAGAACCGATTCGGATGGTTCATCCCCAGAGGTTGATGGAACCAGATAGGTTCCAGAATGCCCTGGGTGAGTTACCCTCAGACCTTGACAACTGTTCCATCGATGACCTCATCGTGTTATGGAATACCTTGCTGACTGAGGCCATTGATTGGTCAGCTCCTAGGCAGCCACTGCCCAGGCAACAGCGCCGCAGGTCTCCTTGGTTCTTTGAGGAACTGCGAGTGCTGAAGCATGAAGGGTGGCAGTTGGCACGACGGTGGCATCGTTTGCATGCTGAAACTGACAGATTGTGTCATAGAGCCAGTTTATGGGCCTATGCCTTAGCTATGCGGGCAGCAAAAAGGTTTTTTTTTTGCTACCCTCATAGCATCCGCTAAATCCCGTCCAGCGGAGCTTTTCTGGATGGTGCGGGGGGGCTGGTCAGTCCGGCCTCCCTCCACCTTGGAGTAGAGTCATCTGCTGCTTGCTGTGATTATTTTGTGGATAAAATCGCTCGGATCCACCATGACTTCAATGCCACAATTAATACATATGGGGAACTGGAGGCTATGGAAGCTTCGTCTTGTCCAGTTTTATGGGATTATTATTAATTATTATTATTATAAACATTTATATAGTGCCGGTCATGTACCTGGCACTGTACAAAACATAGAAATAGACGCGGTCCCTGCCTGTGGCTTACAATCTAAAAGACAAGGAGGGGGAGACAGGGAGAGAGGACAGTGGGAGAGACAGGGGAGAAGACAAACAAACATTCAAGCGGATGCAAAGTCTCAGGTGCGTGTGCTTGGCTTGGTTACAATCAGGTTGGTTGCAGCAGTCTGCAGAGGAGGGCAGACAGCAAGTATATGGGGAACGACTAGCACGCATTGGGAAAGGCAGCGAGGAAAAAGTGGGTCTTGAGGAGGGATTTGAAGGAGTGGAGGAGGAGGGATTTGAAGGAGATTTGAAGGAGGAGGGATTTAAAGGAGTGGGCAAGGCGGATGTGGGTAGGGATGGAATCAGTTTCAGTAGGTGACACCTGCTGATGCAGTTGGTGTTCTTGGGGCTGTTAGGCCACATCTTGTGAATTAGATCCTTGCCCGTCCTGGCTGATTAAATCTTTAATGGGGGCGCTGCTGACTGGGTGGTCAACAACTCCCTTCGGGAGGACAGAGTTCTGGGCTGTCTCAAGGAGGCAGTAGTTCAGCCTCTGCTCAAGAAACTATCACTTGACGTTGACTACCTTGCCAGCTATCGGTCTGTTTCTAACCTTCCCTTTTTAGGGAAGGTTATTGAACGGGTAGTATCTCAGCAGCTGCAGGGGCATCTTGACCGCGTCGGTTTTCTGGATCCCTCTCAGTCGGGATTTCATCCAGGACATGGCACCGAGACTGCGCTTGTGGCTTTGGTGGATGATCTGCACCAGGAAATGGATTGGGGTCGTTCGACCCTGTTGGTTCTATTAGATCTTTCGGCTGCATTTGATACTGTTGATCACAAGATGTTGGTGACGTGACTGAGGGACTGTGCAGGGGTGGGCGGGACTGTTCTTGAATGGTTCCATTCTTTCCTTACTGGTAGAACTCAGCAAGTGGTTCTTGGGGAGTTTTTTTCATCATACCGATACCTCTCATGTGGAGTCCCGCAGGGTTCTGTTTTGTCCCCTCTCCTGTTCAAAGTATACATGCAGCCACTCGGTGATGTGATCAGGAGGTTCGGCGTGCAGTGTCATTGATATGCTGATGACACCCAGCTGTATCTCTTATTTTAAACAGACCCAGACCCTACAGTCTAGGTGCTTACTCGGTGTTTGATGGCGGTAGGGGACTGGATGAGGGCTAAGCAACTGAGGCTGAATCCCGACAAGATGGAGGTGATATTGGTGGGTAAGGCGATGGAGATGGTGACCCCCATTATTGGTGGGGTCTTCCCTCCATTGGTATCCCAGGTACGGAGTCTGGGAGTGTTCCTCAATAAACAGCTCCACCTGGATGTCCAGGTGGAGGCTGTAGAGAGGAGTCCCTTTTGCCAATTGCATCTGGTGTGATGGCTTTGGCCATTTGTTTCAGACTCTGACCTGGCCACCGCCATCTATGCTTTCATCCTCTCCATATTGGACTATTGAATGCGCTCTACGTGGGACTACCCATGGTGATGGCTCAGACTGCAGCTGGTGCAGAATGCGGTGGCCCGGTCTTCTGGTAGGACTGTGCTGCCGGGAGCATATTACACTAGTGCTCCATTCTCTGCACTGGCTGCCTGTGGTTTTCTGGGCCCAATTCAAGGTGTTGGTCTTGGCCTATAAAGCTCTAAACAGCCTAAGCCCTACCTATCTGCGGGACTGCCTCACTCCCCGGGTGTTGGATTGACCCCTACGGTCAACTGGGGGTGCCCTGCTCGAGGTCCCCCGAGTCTTCCGGGGGGCCACACAGGGAAGGGCATTCTTGGTGGCCGCACCACGGCTGTGGAACTTCCTTCCAGTGGAGGCCCAGTTGGCCCCGGAGCTCCCCTCTTTTCAGAGAAGTTGTAAGACCTGGCTGTTCTGTCAGGCATTTGGCAGGGGAGATGAGTGAGGGGGTGGAGGATTTTTGGATAGGGGGTTACTTTTTTGTTCTTTCCTTCTTTTAGTTGGTTTTAATTGTTGTTTTAATATTTTATTAATTGTGAGCCACCCCGAGCTGCCTGTGGCAAGAAGGGCAGGTCAGTAAAAAATAATAATAAAAAAATATATTTTAAAAGCACCTAGAGAATAAATAAGTTTTCAGGTGCTTTTTAAAGGTGAGGAGGAAGGAACAAAGACAAACATCTGGAGGCAGCGAGTTCTATAGCAAGGGGCCCATGACAGCAAAGGCCTGATCAGTCACTGATGTAAGGCACGATGGAAGGATTTCCAAATAGTGGGTGGTTTCTTAGTGCTGATAACTGTCAGGGTGAAGATCCAGGAGCAGGTCCCAAATATAGCCGGGGCTTATACCATTCAGAGCCCTGAAGACCATCAGTGCAGTTTTAAATTCCATCAGCTGCTCAACAGGCAGGCAATACAGAGAGCACAGGATGGGTGAAATATGAGCTGCCCAAACCAGCAAGCAACTGCCCTGCCACATTCTGAACAAGCTGCAAGCAATGAACAATCACCGCTGGAAGGTCATAGAAGAGGGAATTACAAAAAAATCGAGCCTCGTGGTCACCAGAGCATGGGTCACTATGGTAAGGTCAGCCTGGGATAAATAAGGGCATAGTTTATGCAAATTGCGTTGCTGAAAAAAGCATTTTCGAACCACATCTGATATCTGAGTTTTCATGGACAGACTGTGGTTGATAACGACACTCAAGTTTTTTACTTAGCCCACCACCTCCACACCTCACCCCCACCCCAATGTGCTTCCTAAGGGAGGCGAGGGCATCCGCCTATCAGGTGCCCCTCCCCACCAGCATCATCTCAGTCTTCTCCAGATTAAATAGGAGGCTTCCACAAAAATAAAATGGATAGCAGAAGTTAGAACAAGAGGGAATGGGTCTTACATTTCAGTAAGGTAGATTTCAGTTTTTTAAAAAAACTAAAAAACTTCTCAACTATAAGAACCATTGCGTAATGGAATAGAAGTCAGTAGGTAGGTCATGGAATCTCTTTCACTGGATGTTCTCAAAACCCAGATGGACAAGCATCTGTCTGTGGTGCTGTAGGTATAAGATATCCTGGCTTGGAGCATAGGGTTGGATTACATGACCCTTGAAGTGCCTTCCAACCCTATGATTCTCTGAAAACACAACACAGCACTCTTTGCTATATGCTTGCACTCCATGGCCCCAATTCACAAAACGCATGCAGCAGAAGCTCTCTATACTAGTGAATGGGGTCATCCTGACTTCCCAAGGTGAGGGAAAGCTACAATCCTTTGCAAGGCAGCTTGATTTCCCTCTCATGTACTGAGCTGCCAGTTCAGAAATAGCTTGACGAATGGAGGCGTGTTGTTCAGTGCATGAGTTGCATATGATCCATGAGCAGTCTCTGAGACAGAACACAGCTCATAACTGTGTGTGACCTCTGAAAGGCTGTTATCATTTGTGGATTGCATGTGCAAGGGTGTGTATGTCTCCACTCCACATGTCCCCACTCCCCAAGGCTTTTACCGAGCTAATGGCTCACTAAGTGGGAGGAAATCCAAGTCACCTTGCAAGGGGTTGGGTTGGCTTTCTCCCACCTCTGGATGCCCCATTGGGTGAAACCACAAGTGAGGGCAGGACTGCCGTGTCCCAGGCTGACCTGGGACAAGCAGCCGAGGTGAACAGGGCCTCTTTTGGCTGGAGCACAAAACACACCTGATCCTGGCCGGGCCAATGGCCACAAAACCCAGGTGCAGGGAGAATGGAGAAAGTGAGGCCGGTTGGTGCTGTGCTGTGTCCAGTGCCCCACCCCCACCATGATGGGCAGCCATGGCAGCCAATGATAGCCACCAGGGTAGTTGGCCATGGAGGAGGCAGCCCAGACCATCAGACCAGCCCAGAAACAGACATTCAGCTTCAGGGAGGGTGGCCTGCTTTGACCTGATTGAAGTGGACCCTAGCACAGGCTGTGATCCCAGATATCTCTGGGATCACAGTCTGGGCTAGCCACCACCACAACCCGGGATACCCTGGGTCGCACATCTGGAAGTGCCTACTATGCACAAACATGCCAGAGTGGACTGAACTGGTCTGCTGTCAGGTTTGTTTTTACCCATTGTCTACTTTTAGGGAGCTTCTTTGCACAGCTCCCTGATGTGAACATTTTATAGACTGGGGCTGAAGATAGCATATAAGGAAATTTTCAAAATAGTTCTCTGGCAAGATTTTTAAGCAAGATGGGCCTAGCCTCCAGATACCTGTAGTCTAGCAAAAATTTAGATATCTACCCAGGTCTTAATTTTATGTCTAGAGTATATTACTAACTTGGAGGAAAATCTCCCTAAATTATTAAGCAAGTTCATATGACTCCTATTAATCACCAGGGAGAGATCAAAAGGTAAGGAAATATTAGACACGCCATCATTTAAAGTTTACATTATTAATGTGAAGTTTGGTTAAAATCTTTTACTGTGCGAACCCCTGTCTTTATTTCTCCCATTTGTAAACGGAGCCTCAATTTTAGTCAACTTCAGTATTTTAGAGATCCAAACACAGCAAGGTTTGCCTCATCCATTTTTAATGATCTCCCTTAAAGAAATTAATTTGATTTAATGACTCTTGGCGTCTTTTTTTTTTTAAGCAATCATGCAACAGATATGAATATTCTGTGTAGTAAAAATCACAGTATGAAGTGAACCAACAGTGCTGTGTTTGTCATCAGAATGATCTGGTGCTAGTGAAAAAACACCCAGCCATTTGATAGAATGAGATATTTAAACTAATAGAGGTCTAATTTAAAATACACAGTGTTAATGAAATAATTTCACTCTCACTGCTAGACAATCAACAAAAGCAGCAGGGAAAAAGCAGGAGCAGGTACTGCAAGGTCCTAAATTTGTCCTGTTTGCCCAAAATACAGCAGCCTTTCTTTCCATCTGCACAACTGTATAGCAACTAAGAGTTTGTTCAGATGGGTGGTGCTTCTATACATGATGGTAGCCACTCATATCCCCATGTTTGTGTACACAGTGGTATATACAAACATGGGAACTGCTGCCTGATAAAACCCATATCTATCACTTCAGAGCAGCAGCAGACCCAGGTTTGGGTCTACACATAGTCAATGGACATTACCAGATGTAACACTAAATTGGTGGAAATCCATCACACGCTGAAATAGATGGCATCATATGGGGTGTGTGGCTAGTTTTACAGAAGTTTACGCTTCAGCGTGGTTTTACATCTACCTAATAGTAAACCTCCTCCCACTAGCTGCTGGCCAGAGGTTGTTCCTTGATACAAGGTATCTCGTTTATTCCTCTATATAATATTGCGAAAATCTGTCCCTTCCTGTCTGAACACACTGCTAAACCCTAATCCATTCATCACATCTTGCTTAGACTACTGCAACCTGATTCTCACATGTCTCCCACTGGTTTCCCACTGAGCCACTTATCTCCACTACAGCCTATTCCAAATTCAGCTGCGAGACTCACTTTCCTTGTACGCCATTACAACCATGTGACCCCTCTCCTCAAGTCATTACGCTGGCTCCCCATCTGCTTCCGCATGCAATTCAAGCTTCGCCTATTCACCTACAAATGTCCTCTCTCAGCAGCTTCTCGGTACCTCTCCTCTCTTATCTCCCCCTACACTCCTACTCGTGACCTCCATTCATTGGGCAAGATGCTCTTAGCTGTGCCCTTCTCCTCCATCGCCGACTCCGCACTTTCCACCTTGCTGCACCGTATGCTTGAAACAAACTTCCTGAGTTGGTTCATTGGGCCGCCTCCCTGTCCATATGCAAGCCCCGCCTAAAGGTCCACTTCTTCAAGATTGCTTTTAAATCATGAACCCACTCCCTATCCATATCTTAGCCTTGTGGATTTCAACCATTTTAACTAAAATAAATAAACTTACTAAATACGTGCATCCTGTAGTCCACTATTCATAGGAAGACTCTTATTTGTAGTTGTCTATGTCTTTCTGTCTTGATTAGGTTGTAAGCTCCATGGAGTAGGGCAGGGATGTCTTTATGTTATGTGTATCTGTACAGCACTGCGTAATACTAGTAGTGCTATAGAAATTATAAGTAGCAGTAGCAGTAGTTCTCTTGGTATCTTCTGTAACCACAGGCTGGAAGTGGGGCAGCAAGATTTTTTTATTTATGTATTTATTTGTATATGATGATGGTAGATTGAGATTTATATATAAACTATATAAAATTCCCATTGCAACCACTCCCTAAGTCATGTCCATACCTGCTAAAGGACTGGCCAAAAAAAATAGGTCTTACATTGCTTCTGGGAAATGCTCAAGTTTTGGTGACCTCCAGGAGAAGGCCATTCCAAATTTAACTGTGGAGCAGCCACCAAGAACACAGACTTGCTGGAAGTGATGGAACTTACAAAGAGGGCACCTTCAGTTGATCTTAGGGATGGCAATTAAAGGTAAGATAAGATTTCACCAATATGGAAAATCTGGTGGAAATCCAGGTTCCCGATACTATCTCAGCCAAATTGAGAACCTCTTGGTACTCAATAATGTCTTGACAGACATTTTGTTTCTAGATTTACTGACTTTCCGCTTACCAGAATCCCATTTACTGCTTTGCCATTTATCATTTTGCCATCCATTTCAAATCCCGTTTGGAACAATGGGCATTTTTACACACACCTTAAAGTTCTGGATTTTTCAGTCTTCTGGGTTTACAAGTAAGTTTCTGGATGCATTCTTCACACACACACTGCCCTGAGGCAGCCTAAAGTAGCCACAGCTGTAGATATTCCAGGCTGCCATGGAAACCAATTGACCACAGCTACCTGGAGCAAAGGTTCTGGGAGAAGTTCTACGCAGAAGTTCAAAGATCCAGATGTTTAAGATCTGGGTGAGTGATTTAGACACACAGAAAGTTCAGGATGTAACAGCAAACATCCAGGAGACATGTGTGTGTAAAAACACCCAATGCAATACTGACACAATACTGCATTTCTTGCACTCCATTTCCCCTGGTACTTCCTCCTTATTCATTGGCTGGTATGCAAATTCCTTTACTAATCTGTAGGGCTTCACCGAATAGGTGAGCTGAGTATTTGGGAGGATTTCCGAAGTTCCAAGTACTGGGACCAAGTCCTTGGTCAGAACTTGAAACTTTTTCTGAGGATCTAGAATTCGGAACTCAGAACTCTGGACCTCGGAAATCACTGGAACTCAGAATTTTAGAACTCACACACACACACCTTCCAGGCCCATTGCCCTTATACATGAAGCAAGGCAGGAGGGTGGCCCCAACCCCCCCCCCCCATATATATTACCAAAGTTTGGCCCTCCTGGCTGGACCATTGTGCCCCACATGATGCAAAGCAGCTGGGTGGCACTGGGGTGCCCCATTGAGAGAGAGAGCACATGGTCCCATTCCCTAAAGCCCCTGCTAGCAGGCAGATGAAAGAGTAAGACAGAAGCCAGCACAAAAAGCACCACCACCACCATTTAATAAAAAAATTATGCAAGTTTACCCCTCCCTCCCCAGCATGCCCCATGATTTCACATGCATGGCTTATAAGCTTTGTGGTGAGTGTGTGGATTGGGGTGCCCCACCAAAGTCCAAACATAGCATTATCAATCAAATCAATCAAGTTTCAACAATTTTTTTGGCCCATGACCCCATGGGTGCCACCAGCCAGCCCAGTAGGCATACCAAACACCCACAAGAAACCAGACATGCATCCCCTCCAAAAAAGCCTCCATTGTGCCCACCAATGCAAGGCAAGCCTCCTCCCCACACACCATAAATTAACCAGACAGAAAGTATCCCCCCTGTGCCCCAGCTGGCCACATATTGGCAACGTTCTTGAACCCACAGCCAAAGTAGTGCCCAGAAAAGCAGGTTAGCAAAAGCAAGACAATCTCAAAAAGACAAACCCAAAAAGTGCAACTTCAAAAAGTCAAAGCAACAAAGCCAGCAGAACCTACAGCATTGCCCAGCAGCAGTGCACCCACTTTAAAATAATTATGCCAGCTCAGCAGGCATAATACCCACAAGAAACAAGACACCCACCCCACAAAAAAGCCTGCATTGTGCCCACCCATTCAAGGCAAGCCCCCTCCCCACACACCATAAACCAGAAAGAAAGTATCTCCCCTGTGCCCCAGCTCAGTGGTCACATCTTGGCAAAGTTGAACCCACAGCCAAAGTACAGTCACAGTGGCCACAAAAACCACAGCACCTGCACTGTAGCACTGGCCCTAGTGTTGTCCTATGTCCCGTAAGTGTGCCTCAACCCAAGTGTTGGCGCTCAATCTTAAAGGGCCAGGGGCTAACCCAAGGCGCTCTGTTACAGTGTGTTTGATAATGAAACAAATAGCTAGCATGATGTCTGGTAACACACAATATTATGGGTCTTGGAAGGAAGGAAGGATCAGTTCCCATAAAGACAAACTAGCCTCTCTCCCCTTCTCCCACAGTAACTCAGTACAAGTGGGGGAGTTCTGCCCTCCAATGAACAGCTGATAAAGAGGGAAGTAGGGCACCCTCATGAGTAGACCAGCTCCTAGGGATTGAATCACTGCTAGTGGGGATTGTCCAGTGTGGCAGCAGCATCCAAAGGGGCTAGGAGTACCCAAAGGGGTACTCCTAGCAGTTGGGGAGTGTCCTGCTGACAGCTGTGAATGCTGACAACTGCATGTTTGACAACTTGTGAGAACACCTACTACAGGCATTCCCGTGTGTTGCTATCTACACCCTTTCTATGAGGGTGGATAGAGACATCTGAGACTGACAGATTATCCTAGGAAAAGTCATCATGGAATGTACACACAGCTCCTATATTCTGAGGAAGTGTTGTGCTTAGATTACAAGAGAATTTACCCCTGGTTCAAAGAGAGGTAGATTAACATATAAAAGCATGTGAAAATTTTGTAATATCCTTGGAGTACAGGGCAGCTTCCCCAGTGTAACTGACTGTCCCATCTGAACAAGCCCTAATTTGCCAAGGTTCAATCAATAATTTGCTTCCTTCTTGCAAATGGAAACCGATGATTGTCGACGCACCCCAATGAGACACAGAGACTTAAGTTGGTGTAAAACTGGCCGCACTCATTTATTAAAATTGATAACCATAGGCAGGTGGGGGAAACTGCATTCTGCAATTCAGGGTCCAATATGCCATTAAACTAATTGCACTTATTAACTCAGGTACTGCCCGGACGTGCCTTCCGTTGACAGTATCCTAACCAAACTTTACATCCCCTCCTCCGACAGGGCAAGGCCGAAGGGGGGGGACAACCCACTGTGGGTTTGAGTAAGAAGTGAGGTGTCCACCGTGTCTGAAGACAGCGCATGTCCCTGCAGGCCCCAGTTAAAACACCCCTTCCAGGGAGCGTGATCACAGAGCATGATGTGCCCTGCATTACACTGTGTATCATCTCCCCATCTCTTACTGAGATGACTCTATCTACTTACTAACCTACCTATTAAACTTGTTGGCATATTGGACCCCTGCCACTAAGGGGTGGTCATATTTGAACCATCCCGCTCCCCACCTCCTATTCAAAAAGTAAATTCTCCAGGTGACCAGCCAAGGCTGCCAAGTACATTTCGTTACCTAGGTCTGATAAGTGGACTCCATCGTCCCTGTATAGTTCGGGTCTCTTGTGTACTATCCCGACATGCCTGATGTTGGTTCCTCCTAAGCTTCTCAACCATTTCCCTATTTCTCGATTGGCATTCTTCCTTGCTTTGTCAACCCTCCCTGGATTTTGGGCCCTGTTCCATTTTATCCTAGGCACCCAGTCTGTCAATACTATTCTAACCCCTTTAAACCATTGCCTAATTGTTAATAAATCTTCCTTTATATTAATTATTAAACCAACACCCTTTCGATCGGGGAGATCATTCTCCCCCAGGTGTACTACCAAAATTGTCGGTGGATGGAGGTGGCGCATACTCCCCAACAATGGGAGGAGTTATTTCCACCTCAAACCACTCTTACCCAACCATAGAATGTGTGCCTTATTACTTAAACCTAACTGTGAACCCCATTTGGATGCTGTTGCAGCGTTTTCTGCCCATCTTACGAGGCTGTGGCCGATGATCCACACCTCCTCACATGCAGGCCTGCTGGCCCTGGATCCTGGTAGGAACAAACAGGATTTTTGTTAGCGGTGCTAGGGTCGAATGTATCTTTTATATGTATTCGAGCTCCATCTTCCAACCCGTTGGATCGCTGATTCAGGCAAGCCAGCCGCCGCTGCCATTGTTGCTGCCCCAATCCTAAAAGAATGTGATCCAAATTCCAGAGCCGGGAGGCCAATCTTTTTTATGGCTGCTCGAATGATAGCTGTAACTTGATATGCTGTGGCGGGTACTCCCGTTACATGAATGAATAGCGGTCCATTAATCTTTGGTCTAATTACCATATATTTTAACATTTGGAACACGGGGCATATACTATCTGGTCCTCCTTTATACAGTTCCACCGTCTGCCCACGCCCCCTTTGATTGGTCTTTGACCGCCGGAGCCAGAGTATTACTTGTGGATTAACTGCCTGTAGGTCTTTTAAATCAAAAGCAGTCATGGACGAATCCCTGTTGGAACTGCGGACCACTTCGCTTACCCTGAAACCCCCAAAATACATAATGGCATATATTGCTTGGAATAACTGGACCTCATAGGCGTTATAACAAATATCGCCTAGGACCACTACTATTTTAGTCAAAATTGGGGATGTTATGGGGGCTCGTAGTTTACGAGCTGTGGACTGCTCACGGGCCCATGCCTCCAGCATATGTTTTATATAGAAACCTTTGTCAGGCGGCTGAAAACCTTTCAACTTGCTTACGAAATTGATGGCAGCGATCTTTCTGGCTATGGTACCCCCAGCTAAGCCCCTTTTATGCAGGGCTAAGCAAAATTGGAGGACTTCGGCTTCTTCTATGGGAAACCCGATCGCCCATCCTTTACTTGCCCTGAATCTTTGAAATTCCGTGAAGGCCCTACCATAAGCAGCCTGTGTTCGAGGAGTCAGTGCCCCTTGTACAGTGGTCTGCACTTCTACCTCCCAAGGCTCCAGATTCCTTCCAGCAGTGGGTCTGGTTCTGCATAAGCCTCTGGGGCCAATTCCCGGAAGCAGTCCATCTGGAATCGAGAAAGGGCATCCGCTATCCCGTTGTCGATTCCAGGTACGTGTTTTGCGATGAAAAGGATGTTATTTTGCAAACACGTCAGCACTAGTGCCCGGACCAACTGCATGACCCTGGTTGATCGAGAGGAGAGTGAGTTAACCACATGAACAACAGCAGAGTTATCACACCAAAAAATAACTGTCTTGTTGGCGAATTGCTGCGTCCATAAAAGCACTGCAACTATTATGGGGAATAACTCTAAAAGGGTGAGGTCCCTGGTAACTCCGGCATGATGCCATTCGTTGGGCCATGGTGCGTTGCACCATTGATTTCTGAAGTATAAACCAAAACCTATACTACCTGATGCGTCGGATTGAACCTGTAAGTCAGCTTGCAGAAGCAGCAAGCCTCTCCAAAAGCTAACTCCATTGAATTTTTCAAGGAATGCTTTCCAAATCCCCAGATCATGCCGCATTTCACTGGTAACCCTTATTCTAAAATGGGGGGGCAATTCTCCTTTTAATTTCTCGTATAACCGGGATAAAAATGCCCTCCCAGGTGCCACCACTTGGCAGGCGGAATTAAGACTCCCAATCAGAGACTGGAGGTTTCGCACCGTGATTTTTCGAGTTGAAAGGCATTCCTCAATCTTATTCCTTATACCAACCAACTTTTCACTGGGTAATCTTGAAGACATGGCTTCAGTATCCAATTCAATACCTAAGTAGGTGAGCTTGGTTGCTGGACCTTCATTTTTTTCTGGGGCCAATGGCACACCCAGCTCGGCCGCAACATTTTGAAATAAGTGGAGAGCGGTGTTACATTCGTCCGTACCTGGGGAGCCGATTATGAGGAAATCATCCAGGTATTTCGTTACTGCACCCCCTTTTAGCCTCCGGGTAAAGACCCATTCTACTAAGGTACTGAATCGTTCAAAAACCGAGCAGGGAATTGAACAACCCATCGGCATAGCTCGGTCATAATAATACCCTGCCTGAAATTTAAAACCAAGGAGATGGAAGCTCTTAGGGTGTACTGGCAACAGTCAGAATGCTGATTTTACATCGCATTTTGCCAGTAGTGCTCCCTTCCCTGCGGCACGTACTTTAACCACCGCCTCATCAAAAGATGCATATTTAATGGTGGAAAGCTCCTTGGGTATGGCATCATTGACCGAGCTACCCCGAGGGTGGGATAAGTGATGAATTAGGTGAAATTCCACTTTTGCTTTCTTGGGGACTATTCCTAATGGAGACACTATGAAGTTCCCCATGGGTGGGCGTGCAAAGGGCCCCATAACCCTCCCCTCTTGTATTTCTTTCACGATCTTGGACCTAACCATGTCCTCCATCCCCATTGTTGATTTCAGGTTCCTTGCTTCAGTTCCCTGACTTACCTCGTACGCTGGTATGACAAAACCTTTCTTAAAACCTTTAACAATGTAACTAACTTCAACCCGATCTGGGTGGCGTTGCAATGCTCTTTCCAGTGCCTCTATTTTAATTGGAGTCAGGCCCTTTTGTATTACGTGGCCCAGCGGGGGAGCTGGTACCCCATTTTCCGGTTCCTCCCCCCTGGGCCGTAGCCCTTTTTCACCCCTTTTTGCCCTGACGTATAGCAGTTAATTGCTGGGTGTCCACCCCCGCATCCGGAACAGGAATGCCAGAACCTACAAAATTGGCGATTGCATCAACCTTTTCTGTTGTATTCGTGACAGGTGCCCGAGGTGCCTTGACCTCCCACACGGCTGTCGGCTCGAAAGGAATCGTACCCCCATGCGACTCCACCTCAGACTAGGGGGTGTCCACTGTCTGCTCAGGGTGCCCTAGTGACATCCACCATACATTCTAACCACAGGTCAGGGGCATGTATATCCCACCGGAGCCCAGGTGTGGTGGCAGCTCTGTGGCGAAACGCCTCATCATAGTGCAACCATGCGCCTACCAGTCCTGTTCCATAGGCATGCCTAACTATATCGGCGTACTTATGGAGCTCTAACGCCCGGCTGGGATCAGCTTGCAGAATTACACCCATATATACGGCGAAGACCGCGGTCCAATTGGCCCAGTTACGGTCGGCTTTTGGAAGCTTGAATTTTTCTTTGTCTTTTTCCTCATCAGGCTCAGAGTGATCCACTATTGGGTCACTGAATAATAGAGCATAAATGTCTATGTATTCCCCTTTTAAATTTTTTTCTTTCACAGCTGGCAATAAATGTGAACCAAATGGTGCAGCCACACTGGGAATGGCTCCTCCTGGATGCAGGGGTGGGAGGGTTCCTGTTTGTTCCTTTGGTGCCATCCCAGATGCCGGGGACTGCTTCCTAGCTGTCTCGGTAACGGTCGGGGGGATTACGCCAGGTAAGGTTGGTATCTGCCCTGTAGCTCCAATAGGTTGGGTATCGGCTGATATAGCCGGTCGCTGAGATGTTTTTAGCCAGACCACAATTGTGTGTGACCCGTCGAACCTGCTGGTGGGGGAGGAGCCAGTGCTACCCACACCCAGCCCCCGTTTAAACTCATCAGTTGGGGGGCCGATACGCCCTGACCAGGCCTTCTTTCCTGCGTTACTAAGCCCCCAGGTACCACCATCACCTGCCCTACACTGTTCCCCGTTGTGGTCAATCCCTGTCCCGGGGGCTGCTAACCCGTGTCCCGCCGGCCCTACTACCCTCTACGATAATGGGTTCACCTTGTGTGCTAGTGGACGCCGCTGCCCGTGTTCTTGAGGGGAGACTGCTTGGTCCGGCCGCTGCTGTTGTTCTTTGTGCATGTAGTTCTTCCTCAATGGCCCGGATTTGCCTCCATATGTCCTTGTCCCCATGTTGTTCACCATCATCGGTTACTTCAACTCACCGTCTGGTCGTTGGGGGTGATCCGTCATCCTGTAGGGGCCTGGAATATAAAGAGGGAGCGGAGCAACCCCTCTGGGGCCAAGGGCCCTGGTTTCTGCTCTGCTGGACTTGGTCTTGATATTGGGCTAGGCCAGGCACACCCTCGGTGTCTATAGCTCCCTGGGAGTACGCGCTCACATAGTCGTGCTCCCCACCTTGATTTTCTGTTTGTCCCCTGGGGGCCATGCCCCCTGGGTGACTCATTACTAGGGTGTGTCCCCCCGCCCCTTGGTCCTGCCCTATCAGGTCACTACTACTTCCTTGGGGGGGTTCCTGGGTTGTTGCATTGCCCCCTTTCTTGCCGCTGTTGTTGGCCCTGGTAAGGGCTATCGACATACTGGGTGTCCCTGTATCGGGCTGGTGGGCCCACTGCTCTTCTCTTGCAGCCACCAGAGGGGAGAGGGGCTACCTCCATCCCTCGTTGGGTGCTGAGGCCACTTGAGCCCTCCCCTGGGGCTAACTCTAATGGCCCACTTTCTCTTACTCCATATGGTGGGCAAGATGGACCAGCCTCCCCTCTCGCTCTCACCCCAGGGGGGGAGGGGGGTCCCACCCCATGGGGATTGAGGCCACCTGAACTGTCCCCAAAGGGTGGGGGCACCACTCCCCTTGTCCCCCTTTCATCACCAGGCATTTCCATATAAACATTGGGGGCCCAGGCCCTCAATAGGGTCTCGCATTCCCGTAGCCACTCCATCAGGGTGGCACGGTTTGGAATGTCCTCACCCCCCTCCTCTGTTGTCTCGTTCTGAGCCCCTTCTTGTTCATGCTCCTGGCGCGTCGGGGGGGTCTTCTTCTTCTTCCCCTGTCTTCTTATTTGATCACCCCATGGCCACCTCTACCTTTTTGGGGCCTCTTAAGAAGCGGAGTGGAGCAGCAGCAATGGATTCTTGCTGCTGCTTCTCTGCCCTCCGCTTTTGGAATGGCCGCTCCACGCGGCGAACAGAGGAATGCCCCTCCTAAAAGGGGTGTGTCCTCATTGTCCCATGAGGTGCGCATGCGCAGCCTCGCTATCGGGATGGTTGCTACGGCAACCTCCACCAAAAAGGGCACAAATGGGGCTCTCTAACAGCCCCGCTCCGCCGGCCATTCTCTGCGTCTCTCCCCACTGGGGGAAGGGGACGCAACAATCACCCCGTCACCGCCATTTTGGTGGCGAAGGGGACTTTGCTGCTACATGGTGAAACCAGTGAAAGCAAAAGACAAGTGAAATAGAAGATGAAAACAGAAGTGACAGCCACACGGTGAGAGCCCGCCCTGGGTCAGGAATCCATGGCGAACACATCCTGGACTGGGCTGCAGCTGGGGAGTGTGGGAAGCCCACCAAATGTGTGACCATCTCCCCCAACACCACACCATGACAGGCAGCCACAGTGGCCAGTGACAACTATCCATGGCAGACCTAACCCAGGCTGTGTTGACGGCCCAGAAACAGATGTGATAGCCTGCTGTGGCCCACTTTGGCCCAGTCATGCAGGCTGCAGGCCTTAGCCTGGACTGTGACTTCAGGGATTTCCTGAGGTCAGCGCCTGGGGTAACTAGTGCCCACATGACCGAGGGCAATCCCGGAACAACATGTGGCAGTGCCTGCACAGATGTTCAGGTAAGGTCTGGTCCTAAGCAGGCCACAGTGGGCCAGGTGCTGCAAGAGAGGAGTGTGGTACTACTGTTTGCTGTGAACTAGGGCTGCACCGAATATTTTTAAAAATATTTGCGAATATTTCTGAGGGTCTGAGGACCAGTCCTGAGTGTTCGGGCCGGACCAATGACCCTCAGATAATATGTGGGCAGTTTCTGAGGGTGGGAGCAAGGAGGGGGCCAGATGGAGCCTGAACCATCTTGGAAAGGTCAGAGCATGCTCAGAAGGGGCCAGCTTTTTTTTTTCTTTTTTGTAAACTTACCCAGCCCCGGAGGAAGTCACACATTGCCTGACCCCCTCCATTATTACTCTGTCCCTGAGCCCCTGCTAGCCCCCCCCTCCTTAAGCACTCCACCCTGAACCCCTGCTAGGCCCCTGCCCCCTTCTCTGGCCCCCACTGGCCTATTTTCTCCCTAACCAGCAGGGGCCAGGGAACGAGGAACCAGGGTCTAGCACCTGAACTCAGCTGCACTCTGAAGTTTCGGAGGCATCCTCAGAACTTTAGACTTCGGAAAATCAAGGCGAATAAATCTATCCTCTGTGTTTTCCGAGGAAAACCGAGGCCGAGTTGCAGCACTACTGTGAGCATCTGAGATTCCAGGATTCAGTTAAAGGAATAGGAATTGGGTGTTTGGTCACAGTGAAAGTTCTTTTTTTCCCAGACAGGAATAGAAAGATGTTCTCGCAGCTGCTGAGAAATATCTCTACATATACCAAATATTAAAGCCACATGAAGAGAAACATAAAGTGATCACGGGAAGAGTAAGAGAAAAGTAAAAATGGATTTTATGGAATTTTTTGCTCATTAAACAACTGATCTCCCCCTCCCACCCACCCACCCAGCAAGCCCCAAATCTTGCACACAAGGTTGACCTCATACATTTTTAAAGATTTCTTTAAAGGAATTAATTTGATTTAATGACATTGGGCTTGCAGAGTATGTAGACTGAGAGAAATCTCACTTCCTCATTGATCAGCTCAGGTGGGATTTTTTTTCTTTTTGAAAGCAAGATTTTCCACACCTGTCCACCTTCTGAGTCCTAAATCTGAGACTTGCAAGGCAGGTGGGGGAGAAAGGCAATGCAAAAAAATAAATAAAAATGTTTTTAGAGAGGGGTCAGAGAAAAAAAGTTTACACTCCTCCAAATAGTTATATATACTGTATCTAATCTTTGAATTTTAATTTCAAATGGATGCTGGTCATGACTTTGCTGTAGATTTTGTAACATCCTCCTAAGCACATCTATGCTTCTCTGTCACAACAGATTCTGTATACCAGCCACCTTCCCTTCTGTCTGTTACCCAGAATTCTGACTCAGACAGATACTTAAGAGCCAACCTGAACTCCCTGACATACTGTAGACACTTTAATATATGGGCTATCATACATTCATCACTACAGGTAGCCCCAAACATTTTAATGAAAAGCTCTCCTCAGACTAGGGTGGCCATACCTCCACTTTAAAAGAGGACACTTATGAAAAATACATGTTGCAGGGCTGCATTGGTTTCAGAACAGCCCTGAACCATGTATTTTTCATAAGTATTCTCATTTAAAGGGGAGGTATGGCCACCCTACCTCTGGAACACTTGCCAAGGAGAAATTTCAGGTGTCCTTTGGGCACAGATAGAGGCAAGATTCACGTCCTCTTGGCTAATCACAATTTCAGCTGTAACTGTTTAGATTTTATATACCATGGACTTAATGTGCCCACATGTTCCATGTGCAGTCTCATTTCCCTGGATGCTGTTTTACCTGAATAGCATAAATATAGTGGAGTTCAGTCTCCCCTTCCTACAATAATTCACAAGGCAGATATACCACTCAGATGATACTTCAAACAAAAGTCCTTTAAATGTCAGAGTCTTTAGTGTAGTACAAAGGTAGAAAAATCCAACAAAGTTCCTATTCCCAGAAATTTTACATGCTGAAAACCTAACGTGTGTATAAAAGGCATTCACTTTCTATTTTGAGACGGGGAAAAAACCTGCCACATTTTGGGGGATATTGCAGCTTGCTCAGTTTATCTCATTCACATGCTAAGTATAATAATAGAATCACCAATCTGGTACCTTTTTAACCTATCATTTAATTATTGAATTTGTCAGCCTTTCAAACAAAATGCTTGTAGTGTGTAGGCTTTTGGATGAAAAGATTTAAAATCTGGGTGGGATGAATGAGATGATGATAGATATTTTATTAAAGAACTTCCTAGTATAGAGCAAAAGGTCTTCCTAAATGTAATGTAGTATATACTGAGGAATAAAGCAAAAAGAAATGCTATGAATAACCAATTCAAATATTTCAGCAAATTTAACATGAGATTGTGTCCTATGAATGTTTTAGCAAATGGGTTTGCTAATAAGCATGCTAGCAGACAGAGCACAATCCTCTTTCTGGTTAGTTAGTGCTGCTGATGCTAGCCTTTAACCCTGCAGCAGTCCCCTCTACTTCAGTGGGACTTGTGCTAAATGTTAGTGGTGATAAATAGCCAGAGGATCGCACTAATAGAGAACACTGATTTTGAAAAATATCAGGGGTGGATTCACCGGGGGGGACTAAGGGGAATTCAGCCCCCTCATTGGTCAGCCTTGGCTGACATCACGCTTGACCCACCCCCCCATGTCATCATTGGGGGTGTTGGTATATGCAATATCCATAAGTTAATGCCTGCTGTATCAAGATAGTAATTGACTACAGAGCCACTAGATGGCGCTGCTAAGTTTATGTGTACATGGAAGGGAGATTGGGTTTTACAGTTGAATTCCTTTGTGTAACCCAACCACTCCTCCTTCCCTTCTCTCTCATTGTCTCAGTCTCCATTTTGTCTTCTTACTAGCTAGATGTAACTAAGGATCTGTGCCTGGAAAGTCTTAAGTAAAGTTCTGTTTTTTAAACCTTCAGCTGCATTTGTCCTTACTGATTGCGAATCAGTTATTACTCTGCAACAGGGGGCAGGACTTATCATGCTGCTTCCGCTCGCTGCCATGTGGCAGGCTTGCTCACTGCATGAGGGGGCTGCAGGGGCAGGCAGGGCAGCCTGGGGGCTGCAAATACCAGCCCGGGCCCCACCACGCCTCCTCCTCTCTGACCTGTGCATGAGTGGCAAGCCCCCCTGCAGCCTCTGTTTACCCACACACACACACACAAGCGGTGCTGCAGTGTGCAGCCACTGGTGCTGCTTCCCTATGAGAAGTAGGCACCAGTGGCTGCACACTGCAGCACCGCTTGTGGGGGGGCAAACAGAGGCTGCAGGGGGCTTGCCACCCATGCGCAGGCCAGAGAGGACTTGGAGGCACAGTGGGGTCTGGGCCGGTACTGCCCGTCTGTGTCCAGCACCCCGCCCACACAGAATGGAGGCAGCCTGGCCAGCTGGAGTAGGGCCGTCCTGGCCCTGATGCAGCAGCAGGTGGCTCAGGCGAAGAGCAGAGCTGAGGAGGAGCAGCAGCAGCCAGTCCAGCAGGTAGGCTGCCCAGCGCCTAGCCCCAGTAACCCCCAGCCTCTCCCCCCAAAACCCAGTGCCCCCAGCCTGTTCCCCCATTCCAACCAAAAACCCGGTGCTCCCAACCTTCCCCCTAAACCCAGCCCGGCCGGCTGGAGTAGGACCGTCCTGACCCTGAGGCAGCAGCAGGC
>QEPC01011071.1:512294-524614 GCA_003113815.1 Sphenodon punctatus | reverse complement strand
CTTCCCCCCTAAACCGAGCCCCAACAGACAGTCCCCTGACTTCCCCACAATTGCCAGCCCCAATAGCCAGTCCCCCGTCTTCCCTCCCAAACCCAGTCCCAATAGCCAGCCTCCTGCCTTCCGCCAGACCTTCCCCCCCAATAGCCAGCTGTTTGTCTTGTGATTCTGGAGTTTTCAAAAGGCTGAAATAGTGATTCTTGTGATAGAATTATGAGAACTTGTGCTTTCTGCTCTTGAGAGTTTGCTGCTAGTCTTGTGATTTTTAGGTGTTTTCAAAATGTTAGAAATGTGATGCTTGTGATAAAATTGAGGTTTTCAAATCCTGAGATTTAACTGTTAGTCATGTGATTTTAGGTGTTTTCAAAAATGCTGGAAATGTGATTGGGGGGTGGACAGCAGCAGCAAGTCTGCCAGGCATCAATGCTGGCCCTCGGGAGGGGGCATGGTGGGAGTTGTAGGGCAGGGCAGGGTGGAGAGAGGCATGAGATGGAGGGGGAATGGGCGAGTGCTTGGTGGTACAGGGGTGGGAGTGAGATTTTAAAGGGTGTGTGATTTTTTTTTTGGCACGAGCACGTGCCAATCATCTAAAAGTGGCCTAGGAACTGGAAAAAGGCCACATAAATGCACATCTGCATTTGGCCCATGGGCCTGAGGAGAAACCCCAGGATTGTGCTGGCAGTTCCAGTGAGTGGGGGGGACAGTGTGTCTGTGTCGGGCCAAGGGTGAAACTGGCATGGTGCTTGCTTGGCAGGGGGCGGGCCTAGAGGTGGGTCTGGAGGTGGGGCCTAATCATCTGGGTGGGGCACTGCTAACTTCGGACTTCAGCCCCCCCCCCCCCTCCACATCACTTCTGGATCCACCCCTGAATATTTACAGATAGTGGAAGCTGAATTTGACAAAATGAGAATTCAATTAAAATCCTGATTTTTAAGAGTTATGCACTTCCAATTTAGGTCAAATGGTATTGTTTCTGTTCCTTATCTATTGAGTCAAAATCAACCAAATCTTTTAGGTGCTGAACTTTCACGGTGAAGCAGTTGGTGGCCAGTGAAAGAACCAAATTTTACAAAGTAATTAGCAAGTGAATACCGTGTTACACCAGTAAAACCACCCCTGTTTTATCAGGGTTTTCACTACAATATGATTTGACAGTATGCAATTGATAGAAATGTTTTTGAAGTTGGGATGGTCACAAACAGTGGCTCATTGTAAACTGGATTTGTTATAGTGGAATTTGACTATAGATTGAAAGAAATTGTAAGCTGGGAAGAAACAATCATGGAATCAAAGGGCTTGAAGGAAGTCCAAGGTTTATTAGCAGGATCAATAGGTTCATTAAGCAGGATCCACTGTATTTACACCATTATTGAGAGATGTCTGTCTAGCCTATTCCTAAAGGCCTCCAGTGATGAGGCCTCCACAACCTCCCTTGGCAAATTATTCCTCTGCCTAACTATTCTGGTAGTTAGAACATTCTGCGTAATGTTTAGCATAAATCCCTTCTCCTTTGAACCCGTTACTGCTAGTGCTATCCTCAGTGACTAGAGAGAACAATGTGGCGCACCATTTTGCGATAGAACCATTTTACACATTTGAAAACTGTAATCATACCTCCCCTTAATCTTTTTTTCTCTGAGTTAACCAACATTCCTAGTTCCTTTCTCTCCTCATAGGACTTTCCTTCCATCCTTTTTATCAACTATGTTGTTCCCCTCTGATACTTGCTCCAGATTGTCAGTAACTTTCTTAAAGTAAAGCATGCCAAACTGGACGCAGTATTCTAGATGAAGCCTGGACAGGACCAAGCAGAGAGGAACAATCACTTCCTTTGGCTTAGAGACAATACTTCTATTTAACAGAGAAAATGCTTCTCTTCTGAATTAAATCTGACTGCACAGAAGGAGAAGTGTCTGGAAAGTGGAGAAAGATTTACAGTTAGAAGGAGGAATGCATGCACAGTGCATTCTACTTTATGTAGGAGAGGATCAAATAGTTGGGGTAGTGCTGTGATAGGGGTTTGAAACCAAGGATGTTAAAAAAATATGATGGGGGCCTGCCTTGCCCAGTGCCTCACTCTGTGTATCTGTTTCCAGGCTGCCAGATGTGGGCCTGGTACAGACCCCAGTGGGGTAGGCAGCTGGCCTGGAAATATGGGTCTGGAAGGAACCAGGCTCACAGTCTGGGTCCAGGTGAGCCATAGTGCGCTGCACTGGGTAGACACATCTGCTTCCACACCAACCAGGCCCAGTGTTGGGGGTTGCCATGGCCACCAGCCATGACTGCCTGTTATTGGCAGCCATGGCTTCCCGTCATGGTGGGGGTCAGGGCGCCGGCCACAGCGTAGGGTTGGAGCTAGTCAATCACATGTTGCTCCCTGCCTCCTCTTCCCAGCCAGGTCAGGCTGAGAAAACGTTTATTCTGTTTCCTGACCTGTCTCGGGCACGGGCGTTTCCCCCTCGCTGGGATGTGCCAGCTGCGTGTTTATTTTCACCCAGAGACTGGAATGACAATGGTTCAAATCTAGCGTATGAAAGAGGTAATTATGTGGCTGTGTGATTCCATCTACTTTTTAGATTTTTTTTAAATTAAATTTTAAAAATCTGTCCCATTAACTTTTATATAACCATCTCCAGACACAGCATTCAGAAACTCTACCAAATCACAGGTTCTAGCACAAGAGCACACAATGCTTCCTAGATGTGGATCCAGCTGTGCATAGTGAGACAGCCTTTTAGCACAGTGATTCCCAAATGTCTTGGACCAACAACTGACAACCTCAAAATTTCTCAGGGATCCTCATGTACCTGCCAGAGATTGGCTCATATTCATGGTGGGGGGATGCAGTTGCACATGGCAGACAGCTTTGGTCCCTCCTCATTATGGTGTTATTGTCATCCTCTGCCTCAGAGATGGCAATGGAGCAGAGGAAAGACTCCTTTGTTGTTGTCATATTCAGGGTGTTTTTAAACAAGATGCCCCCCCCCCCCCTCCATCCATGTGGCAAACCACTCGTATGAATTGGTGCATGGGAGGCATGCTTCTCTGAACCACGCACTGGCCACCTACGTCCACACATGCAGCACTCTGGGAAAATCTGGAGTGCCCCGTGCCAGACAGGGTGGCCGCCTCCGTGGATGGGGCAATCATGCTGGGAGCTGCCCGTGTGAAGAGCTCCTCACGCACTTACCTTGCGTGGACATCCCACGCCCATCCCACACAGTGGCGTAGACCCCATTTCCCACCGTTCTCATTTAAAAGGACGCTCGGTTCTGCAGACCAGCTTTGGGCCACTTACCATACAGTCTGGGAACAGCTGCTCCAGCATAAGTGAGCTTGGAGGTTGTTCTAAATTATGCCAACTGAAAAAGGTTCCACTGTGACATTACAGCAACCAAGTATGCACAGAAATACCCTAGCCAACCCTTATGGAGAGGTGACATAAGAGCTGTGAGATTGGATCTACATCACTAGTAATCCATCTAACCTGGGTCAACCCATGTGAGCATCTATGCTAATTTCAGGATCCGTTTTTGACAGTTATTTGAGAACTGAAGTGGATAGTACATAGGTTTGCTACCCCCAGGTCATTGTGACAATTTTGAGCAGGTGGTCAGTTGCCTAATTGGGAATGGATTACTGAGTCAGACAACCAACCACCTAAAATTCCTGACAATACCATTATCAGGTTACCAACTTGCCGTTTTATCAGTTTACAATTTCCGTGTTATTGGTTTACCATTTATGGTTTAATATTTCTGCATTTGTTGTATGGTTACTATGATTTAGCCAATTTGATTCAATACAGGCACACCATACCCCCTCCTCGCTCGCATGAATACATAAGAACACTACCCCCTTTTTTGTTTTGTTGGTTGTACTAGGAGGTAAACTTGTAACTAGGATGAAGGTAAATAATGCGCAGATGAAAATAACTGGAATGCAGAAATGCACAAAAGGTAGCTTGGTATCAGTAACTTGGGGTGAAAACAGATGCACATGACAGTAGCCCACATTAGCCCGGAACATACCTGCATGTTTGTTCTGTCCCTGACAGATAGTCACCTGCATCTGCCCCGGGACAGGTGGCCAGCTGCTACGGAATGTGTCAGCTGGAGAAGCCTGAAGATGCAGCCTGGGCTAAGGCCTGCCCACCCAGGCTAAACTGGACTATTGGTGCCCACATGTCAGCTGCACCTGCCAGTGGGGTCAGTGGATCAGGCCCAGAACAGCACTCACCTGGCCTGCGGAACAGCTGATGAGAGGGGCCTGGAGAATCTCGCTCATCCCTAGCCAGTGCCACTGAACAGCTGATTGAGGGGCCTGGAGGAGCATACTCACTCAGCCACTGAAAAGTTGATTGGGGGGCCTGCAGGAGGCGGAGCACATTCATCCAGTCCACCAAACAGCTGATGGGGAGGTCTGGAGGACTTTCAGCCCCCTTCCCCCCGTCCCCCCCCCCCCCCGTCAACTGTGTGGTGGGCCAGGTGAGCACACTCCTCCAGATTTCCCCATAAACTGTTTGGTGTGCTTACCCAGCCCTCCAAACAACTGATGGGGGGACCGAAGAGCACCCCCCCAACTGTTTTGCGGGTCAGGTGCATGCACCAAACAGATGATGGGGGAGGCTCCAAAAGCAGCTCTTCCTGGAGGCCCAATCCTGCTAAGCAGCATTGGCCTGGGACTTGTGTCCTGTGTGGGCAGGTCCTCAAGCCGACCTGCGGCATGGAGGGATCTGTGATGGCAGCCCCCATGCCTGTATTATGAGGGGAGGGCTACTCATGTGAACAGCCCTCCCTACCAACCCGAGGAGTGGCAGCTGCAGTGGTTCTCCCAGGGACGGTATGGGTAGACACCTCACCGCTGTCACGTCTGCTTTCACCCTTGGTTGTAGCAATGTGAAATTTGAGTAACACAAACAGTAAATGGATACCGTTTTGTACTTGGCAATACCGATTAACAAGGTTCAGTTGCTGAGATGCTAGTGGGTTAACCCGTTCTGATGGGTACCTGTTTTAGCTCTGTCAGGGTTGGGGAGCCTTTTCCTCCTGGGGGCCACTTTGAAAATTAGTACAAGCTCTGAGGGCCACACAGGCATTGGAAGCAGGGGTGCACTCAAGAAAAGAAGGATCCAGTGACAATTCATGGATCTGTGCCATGGATCACTCCTCTATCCTTGTGTGTATGGCCTCATCTCTGCTCCCTTAGCTTGAGCTCAGTTTTTCAGTGCTTGGGAGTAGGATCCAGACACCAGATTCAGGAACTAGAAAGGAGCCACATAAAAACTTGCTGCGAGTCGCGTTTGGCCCCCAGGCCTGAGGTTCCCCACCTATGCTATAGGTGAAAAGTAGCCAATCAATGCATAAAAGATGCTGATTCATTATACGTGTTGCATTTCAGAAAGAGTGGGGAACCTTTTCTTTCCCATGCAGGGCCAGCCTTACCCTAAGCGGGGCCCAGGGAAGGAAAGAAATGCGGGGTCCCATATCTTCCACCGGTGGCAAAGTGGTCAGTGGGCCTAGGGGTGCTGCCCGGCTCGGGGGGTGCTCCCCGACCTGGGGGTGGCGCGTTACCCGAGCCTGAGCTAGGGTATGGGCAGAGGGGCACTCCCCTCTGCCCATCCCCAAGCCTGACAGGTCATTTGGATTCCGACCAAATCGGATCACTTGCCTGATCCGCTGCCGGTGCCGCTGCCACCGCTGCTGCCTCCAGCCTAGGCCCTGCACCAGGCTCAGGCCCCCTCCCTCACCTGGCACAGTCTCGGCCATGGGAAATGAGGGAGAGAGAGGCAGAGGCCCCGCCTCTCCCTCATTTCCCCTGACCGAAACAGCCAGGCAGGCAGCAGAAGGGGCCAGCGGCCTGAGGGAGAGGTGCAGCCTTTGCCTTCTTCTCCCTCACTTCTGGCAGAACTGAGGGAAGAAGCAGAGGCCCTGCCTCTCCCTCACTCTGTGGGTGCCCCCCCCCAGTCTGTCAGTCTCTCGGCCAGGGGAAATGAGGGAGAGGTGGGGCCTCTGCCTCTCTCTCCCTCATTTCCTCTGGCCGAGACTGTGCCAGGCAGCGGAGCAGGAGGGGGCTTATGAAGCATACATGTTGCAGGGCCTGCATTGGTACCATAGGCCCTGCAACATGTATTTTTCATAACTGGCCTGGATGGGATCCATAGGCCAGATGCAGGAATTGGAAAGGGCATGAATAGAAAACAGACATAAACAGGAGATTTCCCACCCTTAACGTACAACAAATGTGTTAATAAATGGGCATTAGAGTCATTTTAATACCTACACATCCTGAGTGTGGTGATAAACCAGAGGTATGGGAACTTATTTTTTAAGGAAGAACACTTTCCCTTTGTAAAAATCCCACCATGAATATTTTCATGGGGTTTTCTCAACAAAAATAATTAGATATGCCCATGGAATCATTGATTGTTTATAGAATTCAGCATCACAGCAAACAATTACTGCTTTTGAGAATCACAATCAATCTTTGCAGAAATTATTTTTAAATATACTTCATGCTGAGGTGACAGTTTGCAGACTTTGCAGCACAAGTCCCTATCCCTATGAGCCTGTCCTGCCAGATTTTTAAACATGCAACTTGTTCAGAACCGGGGAGAGGACTAGGAGATCAGAGTTCAAATCTTACCCTAACCAATGACCTAGGTGGCCTTGGCCATGTTTCAGTTCCCCATCTGTAAAATGGGAATCTGTGTGTGTTCCCTTCATCCTTGTCCATCTTAAATTGTAAGCTGACTGGGCTCTTTATTTCTCTGAAAATCTGTGACTGTAAAGTGCTGTGTCTGCCCAGTAGTGCTATAGAAATTATAAGTAGTAGAAAGAATCTTGCATCCTAGCCAAAGATTTCCAATGAACACAAAAAACAGTTACAGGCTTATGAAAAAAGCAAACTGACTCCAGTGTAATTCAACAGCTTATAAGACACAAAGGGAACATCCATGCCAACATATTTGAGAAAAGGTATCCTTGATCCTGCCTCTGTTGGAGGGGATCCCACAGGGTCTTTTTGAGAAGGATGGCTGATCCTTGTGGCATTACAGCTTTCCTTCCCCATCTTGAGCCCCAGGCAAAATCTGTTGTATTCCAGGCTCATTTATTCATGGAAACAAAAGAAATGCTCTAAATTTCTTTTAGAGCACTTCCTTTTCCTGGGTTTGCAGGTGACCTGGTCAACCTAACATTACACTGGCGTGTTTTATTTTCAAAAGCAGTCCATTTATTTCTCATTGCTTTATTGTCCATACTATTCTTGATCAGACACTGAAGATTATTAGGGAACCAAGTACCCTGCATAGGCTTTCTATTTATTGAGGACCAACACCCAGTCTCAGTCAGAAAACAGACGCCTGAAATCTATTCATTAAGAAATTGATCCTGCATGTAATTTTCTGCAGGTGGAGCTGGAGTTAGTGGGGCTTCATCCACAAACGAGGAGCTTGATGCATCCAACAGCCTGCAGGATCAAAACCAGAAAATAGATGTCAAATATTCTGTCACTTATACACACAAAAGAAAGCTGTAAGCTTCATTTAATTCCCAAGATAACAACAGATTCCAGCACTGAGTCCAATCAGTTCTCCTTTCCTAAATGTGACTTCAAAATATTTTAACCATATGTTATCAGTGAGGCAAATCCTTAGATCTAAACACATCCTGGAACTTTGAAGTTCTGATTTGAATCTGATTTGTGAACTAAAAAGTGTAGCTGATTATAACTGGTTTTAAAATGAATAATGCATGCATACACATACACAGAGGAGAGACTCTGTCACTCAGATGCTTCAGAATCCCAGACTCTCGCTAAGTCCCCCATTGATTGAACCAGTGTGGAAAGGGCTTCAAAAGTGTCTGGACAAGAGATGAAAGCAACATCCCCAGTTAATATCAGATACAACAATTTTGCTAGCTTTAAATTGGGTCCAACAAAACAGATACAAACTGCTATTCAGTACCATTTTGTTTTCAAAAACGAATATCTATTTTGGTTTGGTTACTTCCGTAGTAGTGCCAAAACAAAACAAACAATTCTGAAGTGACCAAGGTAATTGAATCAACATACCAAACCACTGAATATGCAAATGTTGTTTTGGCAGCAAATAATTGCTCAGATACTTGGTGGGCTAATTGAAAAGGCAAATTTTACTTGCAAACAGCTATACAGTTTAGCTCTACTTTGGACTTCCAGACTCCAGAGACCCTGACCAGAGAGAGACTGGTGCATGAGGAGCCATGGGCTGCAGCTCCCATTTCTGCAGTCTGTCCCTAGCAGGAATGCTGTGCTGTGTGCTCCTGCACATGTGCATGGGTACTATTTTGTTCATAGAGCTGATCGGCATTGTGCACTCCTATGCATGTGCAAATTGGTGCCTGTGCACATGCAGGAATGCACAATGCCGTGGGAAGCAAGGAGGGGAGCATGAGCCAGGCCAAATACGCTAAACCTTGGCATACAGTCAGTGTGGTACACTGGTTTAGAGTGCAGATAATACAGGTCCAGGAGAAGCGCTGGTTCAAGGGGACTGCATCCATCTTGTGAGCTGGACAAATTACTGCATTCTTTAAAAAGGCCAATTTGGGCTTACCCCCTCCTCTTTTAAACAGTTCTTACTAGTAAGAGGCTTATGGAAGCTTGCCTTGATTCTGCTGCTTGTGCTCTGGTCCCTGTTGTGAAGTGCGCATTACTGGGTGTTTTTACACACACATTTCTCCTGCATGTTTGCTGTTACATCCTGAAGTTTCTGTGTGTCTAAATCACTCACCCAAATCTTAAACATCCATCTCTTTGAACTTCTGTGTAGAACTTCTCTCAGAACGTTTGTGTGTAAAATGTTCTCCTGGTAAATTGCTTTGCTCCAGGCAGCTGTGGTCGCTTGGTTTCCATGGCAGCCCCAAACATCTACAGCTGCAGCTACTTTAGGCTGCCTCGGGAGTATTTGTGTGACGAGTGCATCTGGAACTTACTTGTGGACTTGTAAATCCTGAAGACTGGAAAATCTGGAACTTTAAGGTGTGTGTAAAAATGCCCAATGTTTCCTATTTGAAATGGTCCCTTTGCTCCCCTGCCCTTTTTCATATATTCTGTGTGTCCTGCTTGTTTTCTGGATCTGCTTGTGATGTTTTGGGGCCACTCGTGTTTTCCACAACGCTTGCTTGTTTCCCTTTGAGGGTTCTCTCGCCCACCCACTGGAATGTTGTATTCTTTTTCCCTTTGTCTTTTTCAGTGTCTGCCAGCATTTGTACATTTTTAACTGCAAATGTCCCGTTGCTTGTTCCAACCCTTTTTTCTGCTTGTGGGGCCTCCTTGCTCACCCAATCTGTGTGGGTACCTATAGCTAAAGGGAAATTTGTCAATAGTTTTTAATTTGGTTTGAATATTTTGTGAGATGAGTGCAGTGGGGAATTTTAATGTTTCTTTCAAATTGATAGAAAAGGATGGAGGTAACCTGGGGCATTGTAATTATTAGTATAATCTCTGTAGTCCACATTGTCTTCTCCATACAGGCTCAGTGCCTCCATTAAAATTAAGGGAGAGTAGGTGGTTGCTGTGTCTGTCCCAAACGTACTTGATGGAGGCAAAATATTTCTGATCCATATGTTTTATTCCAATTTCTGTCCATGTGAACATACAAGCTCTTAGGTCACACAGGGTGTTTGGTCTGAAAGATTGGGTACTTTCCCCAACAGAAGTTGGAACAATAAAATATTTCATTTGAACAACTATGTTTCCATCTCTTAGTCAAATCAATGTAGACATACATCATTCCTCTAGGAGATCCTCACAGAGAAACCTAGATAAGACTTAATTTTACACTGAAAAGTTTCCCAAACGCTGCTTTTTCTGCAGCTTGGGTACTGCAAACTCCTTGTGTTATACACCAGGTATCCACTTCTGTTATGCAGGTGTGTGTGTGTGGCAGCAGGGGCAGCAATTCCAGCTGTGATGGCAGGTGGTGATATTTCTCCCTCCCAGGGAGTGATCTTGTACCCCCGGGTACCCACCCAGGTATGTAATTACCCTGAGGGTACTCTTAAGTCACCATTAGGGTTGTCACTTCTCACAGTTTGATCCCAAGACTCCCATTTTGGCCTATGGGAGTCTCTGGGTTAAACAGCAAATAGTGGTAACCCTAGGTACCATACACCTGGGCAGGTATCCAGGGGTGCTAAATCAAGTACTCATTTCAGCACTAAGGAAGCTACCTGCAGATCCTGCACAATGCAAGGCCTCAGCAAGTCAAGCAAGATAGCTGGGGTCCTTATGAAGTATGAGACCCTAGGGCAGAGGTGGCCAGGCTAATGATGCATGCAGTCAACTTGATCCAGGCATCAACTTTGGGTGCTCTGCAAGGACCCCTAATAAGCTTTTTAATTACCAACTAGGAACTCATCGGTTGGAAACAACAGAGTTGGAAAGGGACATAGGGGGTTTAATTGACCATAAAATGACTATGAGCCGCCAACGTGATGCAGCTGCAAAAAAGGCAAATTCTATCCTTGGATGTATTAGGCATGGTACATGATGTATACGGCATTATACATCTGTATAAATCTCTAGTATAACCACATCTGGAATACTGTGTTCAATTCTGGTCACTGACGTTCAAGAAGAATGAACTTAAACTGAAACAAGTGCAACAAAGAGCTACCAGGATGATCAGAGGAATCGAGAACTTGCATTATGAAATGAGGCTAAATGAGCTTGGCTTACTCAGTCTATCCAAAAGAAGGCTGAGATATGATTACATTGTATGAATATATCAGGGGAATTAGTATTAGAGGTGTGCAATTCGGGTTCTGACAAACCCAAAATTTGACAAAAATGCCCTTTTTGTGGAACCCAAAATCTAGAGGTTTTCTCTCCTGCCCTGGGGAGAGAATCCACTTGGGGTCTTGGGGCAGGTGTGCAGCCCAGGGAAGAAGCTGGTGTACTGGAGGACCTATGTACCACGGGCAGGAAGTGCGCGCTCTCTTAACCTGTCCCTCTTCCGTCCTTCCCCCAGGTAACCATCATAAAAGGGGCTTCTGCCTAGGGAGCGTGACTGGCCTGGAAAGGGTGGTGGGGTGGTGGCTGAAGCGGCTGGAATACCCCGCACCTGTGACTCCTCTTCCGACCCTCCCCTAGGTAACCATCATAAAAGGGGCTGCTGCTCAGGGGGAGGCGATCTCTGGGCACTGCCAAAGGGCAGTAGCCCGTTGGCATGCCGTTAGTGGGCCAGAGTGGCGGTGGTAGCCAGATGCTTTTCACCAGCTCCCTGTGTTCACTGACACACTTATTCACTGGCTCACCTGGTGCCGCTGCTTCCAAAACTGCTGCTGGCGCCGCTGACGCTGCGTGGACTTGCCGCCACTTCCCGGAGCCGTGCTTCCCAGCCCCACAGGTACCAACTCCCCCCTCCCCCTTCCACAGGAGGGGTGTGTGGCCAGAGTGCACGGCCAGGTCTTTTGGGTTCCGGCGCAGCCAAATGCAGCAGGCCGCCCGACGCCACCACAGGTACATGCTGCAGACAGCATGCCCAAGGGGGAAAGGGGGAGGCTTTAATTTTGTATTTTAAGGAGGGATTGGGGTGGGGATGGCATATTTTCTTTATGGAGGAGGGAGACAAGGGGACTGGGTTAGGGAGGGGAGGGCTGACCCCTTCGATGTGAAGGAGGGGTGCAGCTGTCAGAGGGAGGGATCCTCTTGTAGCAGAAGAGGATGGGGGTGTTTTGGAGGGTTGGGGATCTCTCTCAGGGGGCTGGCGTGGCGGCCTCTGCGGGGGGTCAGTGGAGCATATCGGGGGGGTGTCCTCGGCCACAGAGGTCATTCTGGGCTGGGGGAATTATGGTTCTTCTGGGAGGCGGGTTCAATCTGTGAGACAGGACAGACGATGTGTTTCTGTCCCGCTCAATGGGCCCCAGGCAGGTGGTGAGGTGATTAGGGAACAGAGGACCCATAGTCACAGCTTAATGCTGATATATGCGAGGTCAGTAGTGAATAAGTCAACTGCGGTCTGGGAGTTGATCTTGGACCAGGCGGCCGACCTCGCATGTATCACGGAGGACTGGATGGACAATGAATCGGGGCCTTTATTGCCTGATCTTGTTCCAGTCGGGTACTCTGTGCAGCATCAGCTGAGGCTGGAGGGATGGGGGGTGGTGTATTATTTTTAAGGATGCCTGGTCCACGAGGAGACTTCCTGTGCAATCTATCATGGGTATAGAGGGTCTCCATCTGAGTTTGGATTTGGCCAGAGACAGGGTAGGGATACTGCTGATTAGGGGCAGGAAAACCAGTAAATCCGGTATCCGATAATGCCGGTACCGGGC
>QEPC01011071.1:472958-503868 GCA_003113815.1 Sphenodon punctatus | reverse complement strand
TAACAGTTTAAAAAAAACCTTAAATGCACAAGAGTTTTCTTAAAATACAAAAAAAACACCAAATTCAGTACAATTACAATTCAAAAAAACTTCCACTCCATACATTGCAACAAAACATTTTTATCAATAACTAAACTTTCATATTTTTCCATGATTAAACTTTAATTTATTATCATAATTTGACAAGGAACAATTTTTTAAGAGTGCATTAAGTCTATTTACATGTATACAAATTGTATACAGCTCATACAATGAACTTAAGAATGTGAGTGCAGACAACATTATACAGTTCGTTGTACAGAATGAAGTTCTGTAGAAACAGAGGGTGAAAACAGACATGACACTAACCACCCTTGGTGGTCATTTATGCATGTTTCAGGACTGCATAGGGCACCAATACAACCCTGCAACATGCATAATAACCACCAAGGGTGGTTAGCGTCATGTCTGTTTTCACCCAGAGTTAATGCACTTTGAAAAAATTGTTCCTTGTCAAATTATGATAATAAATTAAAGTTAATAATGGAAAAATGTGAACGTTTAGTTATTGATAAAAATGAATTAAAGTATGTATGGTAAGGAATTCAGTACATATTACATGTATGTTGAAGAGGATAAAAATATTAAATATTGCTCACATTCTGAAACAATTTCTGTGTTTTTTGGTGTTTATGTTTTGTTGCAATGTATGGAGTGGAAGATTTTTTTTTAATTGTAATTGTACTGAATGGGGTTTTTTTTGTATTTTAAGAAAACTCTTGTGCATTTAAGTTTTTTTTAAACTGTTAAGCTTTTTGTTTTGGCTAATTGCTATTAAGTCTTGGGTGCACTGAAGAGGCCACCCACTGTGAGATCAAATGGGACTTCAACCCATCACCTTCAGGAAACATAAAGGCCCATTTTAAATTTTTGTTGAGGGCCCCACAAAACCTACAGCTCTTCCTACCCCCATGCATTCTGCAACCATTGAACTTAAAAACATTTAAATCTAAACCTTGATTAATTAGTGGCCCAACAAGCAAGAGAGAGATTCTCTGTTAAGCTACTTCAACTACAATAGAAGAATTATTAATATTCAGTTATCTTTTATTTATCTTACCCCTGCAGCCCCACAAAGCAACTTTTTGGCATACATCTCATTCAGAACTGCCTGAGTGTAATATTTTTAACTCATCCCTCAAATAGTTGATTAAAATAAGTTCTTGGGCTAAAACATAATGTTTTTTTAATCGCTTTAAATTCTAGTCTGAATGCATAATGCTTGGAAATAGAAAATATTACTTGGCATTACTGAATATTACTTGGCATTACTGAAGTGAAAAAAACCTTTATCAAAGTCATCAAAAATGTCACTGGCTCAGGGAGCAGGAAAATTATCAGGAAATAAGAACCAGCCCACTCTTTGACTTGCTAAAGAACAGATTAATTGAAGAAGACTATTTTTTTTATATACCTGCCCTTCAAAACAATTGAGGAGGGTCGTCGGTGTTCTGACATTTTTCAAGCAGCTAAGTAAACTGTTAAAAAAATCCTTTTGATCTAACAAATGTCACACTGGAAAATGGAGTATATTGTGTAAGGAGGGGAAAAGAATAAACAAACTTCATTAGTAAGTCAATTATTTAATTCATTGAATTATGACTTTCTGTAATGGGGCGGGGGATTTAAAAAAGATTTTAAAACTTTTTCAAAAAGCATTTTCCATGTAGAGGGTCAAATTCTGACGATACTGTCAAGTTCTTACATCACCCAGCTCCCCAGGGGAGGTGGGCCCTCTATGGTGGGAGGGGCAATGCCTCTCCTGGCCCTCCAGCACTCCCCCAGCCAGCGGCAGCTGCAGCAGCTTTAACAAAAACAAAAAAAAAAGCCAGCCCCATCAGCATCGCACTGAATGTGCGGAGCCACCTCGAAGAACCTTGTTTAGAGAGGCAGAGACCTTCTGAAGGCTTATGCCTTTCTAAACCAGGTTCTTCGAGGTGGCTCCACACATTCTCACCAGTTGCGTGTGCGCGCGCGCACACAACCGGAGACTCACCCCACCCCCCCTGAAGGCTTCCATAGGAAGTCTTAGGGTCAAAAGGGAGGCGTTCTCCCTTTATGCGGAGCGGGCGGCTAGAAGAGCTGTCCATTCTGCATAAAGGGACCCTGCAATACAAGAGTGCCGCAGGAGACACTCTTGCATTGCAGGGGCCGGGTAGGGGGAGGAAATGGGATGTGCATGGTAAAATTGGACTCAGGCTGTGACTGGGGTGCTTTACAAGGATGGGTTCCTGTGTTTTGGGTTTACAAATTATTTATTTTAAGCTTGATGTGCATGTAGACTGTGTGCTCTTCCATCCGATGTTAACCCTGGGAACTCCTTGCTGCTGTGTATTGCCAGTCTTTTGGGTGTTTTCCAGTGTTTTGGGTTTATAAATTATTTATTTTAAGCTTGATGTGCATGTAGCCTGTGTTTTCTTCCATCCAATGTTAACCCTGGAAACTCCTTGCTGCTGGGTTATGCCATGCCACTGGCCTACCGTCCCCCTGGCTCCGCCACTAGGCCCGCCGGCCTTACTGCCCCAGTGCCCCTCCAACCTCAAAACCCACCAGCCACCCCTACAGCTCCCTATGAGAAGGGGCTGCTGTTGGCCACTGTGTGGGAAAGACAAGAAATGACTTAAGCCTGAGGGCTTAACTGCTGCCTGCGGCTGCACCACTAGGGTTAACAGAGTAAAATTTTAAAACTTTTTAAAATAAAAAAAGATTAATTTTTTTTTAAAAAAATAACAAAAACAATAAAAATGATTATTATTTCTATAATTTCTTTTATTTCTATAGCACATCCCACTCATAGAGCTTTACAACATAAAAATATAATAAAACAATATAAAATCCATTTAGAATAAAAATCCACTTTAAAACGGTTTCGAAGGGGCAGTGAAAACACCTAAAGAGAAATCAGCAGTGGATCCTAAAAGCACCTGGAGATTAAATGCGTCTTCAGGTGCTTTTTAAAGGTAAGGAGGGAGCAAGTTCCACAACAAAGGCACGATCACTTAAGGTGCAATGGCAGGATCCTTAAATGGGGTGGCTTCTGAGCACAACACTCCAGAGTTTCGAGGTTCTGAAATAAGGGATGTGGATTATGTTCCTTGAATCTATAGTGCTCTGAACTAAGGGATGTCCACTATTTTTCTTGGAGCTGCAAGATTCTGAAATGAAGGGTATCCAGGAGCCACAGGGCTCTGGAATAAGGGATGTCCATTAAGTTGCATGGAGTTGTAGGGGTCTGAAATATGACCCATTCATTCTATTCTTTGGAGCTACAGGGTTCTGAAATAAGGGACATACTCATAAATCTATGCATCACTGAGGGCCCTGATTGGAAGGAGACAGAGTGGGGCCGCCCCCAAGTGTGCATAGTTAGGAGGGGCTGGGAAAGCTCTGAAGGAGGTGACCAGTTGGGACGCAAGTGCTGAGAGGCAGCAAAACAATGAGCTGACAGGAAAGAGTACAGTTCCTGAGATGCTCACCCAAAAGGGAAGCTGGGGATGGGGTCTAGACTGATGTACAGTTGGGCTAGTTCCTTTGCGGGGGGGGGATGTTTTGGGGGGCTAAGTTGTGCACCAGCTACTTTGGAAGGTTTAAGGAGTTAGAGCAAAGCTCTATGGACTGTGATACAAATAACCACCTTGGAATAGGAGAGTAGACCAGTGAACTAAGCCTGTATGTGGTTGTGGGTGAGGGGAACGGTGTCATGCTCCCATTAAAATTTGGACGACATGCTTCTAAGTAAACTGGCCCTGTTTGCAATTGCAACCAAAGTTTCACCTGCACACAAGTTAAATGAATGGGATGCATTACAGAAAACACACAATGACTGAACAAAACAACCATGTAGCCATTCTTCTAACAAACTACAGTATATTTTTTTCTCTCTCCTGTAATTACCTTGTACTGTACTTACCCACGCAAAACCTCATGGCAATTTCTTTACCGCAGCATAAT
Source organism: Sphenodon punctatus (assembly GCA_003113815.1). NCBI lineage: Eukaryota > Metazoa > Chordata > Lepidosauria > Sphenodontia > Sphenodontidae > Sphenodon > Sphenodon punctatus. Next base: position 499,878 of record QEPC01011071.1, on the reverse strand, counting down.
TGCTAGTAAAAGGCAAATTTCAATTATAATACTTTGCTTAGGCATAATTGGTTCAGTTTGAAAGCTCAGCATACTTCTTGGAAACCCAAAGACATGTCTCCCTTGCTGCAATACCCCTGTGAAGCTAGATCAATGTGCAAACAGAGGCCCAGAGAAGTTAAATTACTTGCCCAAGGTCACTCAAAGAATCTGTAGCAGAGCTGGGAACGAAACCCAGCTTCCACATGCTGTATTATCCACGTATGCAGATGCTATATGATGTGTGGTGACATCACAGAATTCCCATAGCCCAGGATGCCCGAGTTAGACTTGGCAGTGCACAGGGCAGGGGGCAGAGTTGTTGGATGTAAGTGGGGGAAGTGAGTAGCAGACACTTCTGGAGCTACCAACCCAGGGATTCCAGGAGTGCCACTGCCACCCCTTAGGGGCTTAGTGCTGTTGCCACCCCTGAGAGGATTAATGGCACCGAGGCCACCTTTCCTGAGAGGCACAGAGCCTCTGAAATTACCGGCCCAAGGCATAGGGCTCAGTTGGCCCTGTGTGAGGCCAATTCTCAATGTACACATTCATTTGACCAAGTGTTCATTGCATGCTTCACAAGCTGATCAAATGCTTCCTCTCAAAATGATATCTCTTGTAGGGATGGGCGAACAGAACGCCGTTCGGACGTTCAGTTCGAAACCCAAGTTCGGGTTTGGCTGTTCGGTTTGGCGGAGTTCAGTTTGGCTGAACTCGGCCGAACATTCAAAAAAAGTGCTATCGGTACCGAAACCAACGTTTTTCAGTATCGGCATTTTTGGCCCTGGTGCCACCCCTGGTGCCAGGAAGTCTGCTCCTCAGCTGCCTCCCCCTTCCAATCACGTTTTTCCTGCCCCCGAGCTCATCCGAACTTTTCCAAACTGTTTGGAAGTTCGAGCGTTTGGTTCAGAAGTTCAGTTTGGTCGTCCAAACAGGCCGAGTTCGGGCTGAACTCCGAACTTCCGAACCACGTTTGCACATCCCTAAACTCTTGATGTCACAGGTTAGAATTTGATTAATTGCATTATGATCTCATAGCACGGTGTTCACTGGTCCTGGGCATCTTTTCAAAGCTGATGTGGCTAGTGACTACTGGTGACAAGCTGGCTACTACCAACCCTACTGAGCAGGGAAATAACTTTCACAACCTGCTGTTCTCTTAAATCTGGGAGAGGGTCCCAAGCTCTTTCCAAAACCACCAGAGATACCAGAAAGAGCATCGAGGGGCCCTGTGGCATCTCCTCACAAATATCCACATCTCTAGGATGTTTGGGCAGACCATGGACTGGAAGAGCACTGTGCCATTTCCCTAAATGCTCTGTTGGCTATAGGTCAGAGAAGAGGTGGAGCAGTGGTTATCAATTTTTAAGGAATGGCCAACACTTGTGTTTCATACAAGGATACGCATTTGCATTTCCACACTTTCAAAAGGGCTTCTGATTAAAGGGAAATATGAGCGGATAATATAACAAAGAGAACTGACCCCAGGTCCTCATTCTACGTGGCTTATGGCATCTTTGAATGTTACATCAACCACATCATTGTCTTTCCAAACCCATTTGTGTGTAACATGAATCTGAATACTGATAACCCTGTTTCATGCTGCTGGAAATGTATAGTTTAATTTAGTGATTAGTTATTTAATAGTTAGTAGTTCAAATCGTATATTGTCTGGCTATGGCTTAAGGGCAATGCACATTGTGATGCAGGATCTTTTAAAAAGCCTCTCTGGTGATAGGAAACACAAAATAGGTAATTGGAAAGTTTTGTTCCTGTGACATTAGGAAAAAAATCAGAAATAAGTTTGAAATGCCTTAGATGGTGTTAGGTTTTGTGACTGGATAACTTTTGTACAAAATGATTATTATTGGAGAGGCATATGTGCCCTACCGTCACTGTTTAAGATCTTTCTTAATGATTTGGTCCCATTATTGTCTGTCACTAGTTTGTTCCCCCCCGAAGTTGGATTCCCATCCGGTTGGCATATTATTGTATGCCGACGATGCGGCTATTTTGTCGCAAACCAGGGTTGGCTTGCAGAGGCAACTTAACATCCTCGATGCCTACTGTTCAAGGAACAGGCTCCAAATTAATCACTCCAAAACAAAGGTTATGGTGTTTGGATGAGCCAGGAAGAGGTATTCCTGGGTTATTGGTAGTGCCCACATAGAGCAGGTATGGAGTTATAAGTATTTGAGGATTAGGTTGCAGGCCTCCCTGGCCTGGAATTTACATTTCTCAGCGGCCAGAGCTAAGGCTGGTGGGTGCATTTCGTCGTTATTACGGTTTTTTTACAAAAGGGAGGAGGGGTTTTTTGCGCCTGCCTGCCAAGTGTTGGATGCTAAGTCGAGGGCCCAACTGCTCTATGGGGCTTCTATTTGGACTATTTATCGCCCATTTGACCTTGCTCCAATCCAGATGAGGTTCCTCCGTTCTCTTTTTAAAATCCCGAACGGAGTTCCCTCGGCCGCTGTTCGTTTGGAGATGGGGCAGGTTTCTTGGAATGTTTATCCCTGGTATCAGGTGATAAGCTTGTGGATGGCCATCTATCAGGGTTCTGCTAGCGGTTTACTAGCTTTTTTGAAAGCAGACCATTTTGTTAGCACCTGGGGGGGCCTGGTTCGTACCAAGATCCTTTCCTTGGGTCTGGATGTAGTAGATTTATTATCTAGGGACTTGAGGTCCACTAAGGTATTAGTTTTGACTAGACTTAGAGATGCCAGCAGACAGGAAGATACTGCAATTGTTTTGGAATGTACCTCCCTGATACATTATGTTCCACCATTACTGGGCCCAGGGGCCCCCGTGCAATTTTTATTGGTAAAGGTCTCTTTTAGGAAAATCTAGCTGGTTTTGTGTGCGCGCCTAAATGCGTTGCCCACCCGGAAGCTGGAGGGTCGTTATAGTGGCATCCTGTGGTATTTTAGGCTCTGCCCTTTTGACAGCCAGGAGGCTGAGGGTGTGGAGCATATTCTTTGCTCTTGCCATCTGTACGACTCATATAGAATCATTTGACTGTCGGGTTTTTTGGGCCGCCCCTTGGGGCGTACCCCGGATGAGCTGTCCCGGTTTCTCCTGTCCGATGTAGCCGAGGAGGTGACTTCGGCAGTTATGCCTTTTTTGGTCTGTGCTCTCGATGCCCGCCGGAAGTTTATGACCTTGTAAGTTTAATTGCTTAATCTATTCGTGGTACGCCTTGTGGCTGCCTAAGTTTTAATTATGGATTTGGCGTTAAACCCTTGTTGTTCTGTTGTATATTCTTGTTATGACTATTTGGTTTTGTTTAAATAACCATGCAATGTTAATATGCAAAGTTAAGCCCCTAGAAGTGTAATTTGTAATGTTCCACCTGTCCAAATCATATAGCCAGCCTGAATGGGAAGGCATTATTTTGTCATGAGTTCAATGTTAAAGTTATGTTATTATTTAGTCCCTCTGAATATAATACAACACCTGTGAGCAATCCAGGGGTGTGGGGGGAGTTATTCTTTTGGTTTAGCCTGTACTTTTTTGTATAAGTTTGGCTGGTGCTTGTCCGTGTGCCCTATGTTTTATGTGTTTTGTTTGTGTTGTGGACAATGACTAATTGTCAAGTCTTGAATAAAAATTGAATTGAATTGACAAAGGAGTGTAAAACCATCTGGATTCAGAACTAACCCAAGCTGGTACCCTGATACTGGACTACATGAAGGCTGCATTCCTGATCAGTCGAAACATGTTTTTTCTCTCTCAAAAAGGATCTTTGTACCCACAAGCCCAAACTGGAGTGAGTTTGTTTGTTTTGCAGTTTCTTGTATGTTAGAATTATTGCTTTTAGCTATAAAGTCTATTTGCTTTGGTAATTAACAAGCTTTAGTCTTAACTAGGGTGGGAATTTTGGTTTCGGGTAAAACCGAAATGGTCTGAAAATTGACGTTTTTGGCTTTAAAACCGAAATGGCAGTTTAATTTTGGTTCCAATGTTTCTTTTTTTTTTTAACTTTTTTTTTTTCCAGTTCTCATGGACTTCAGTGGGAGAAGTCAATGAGGGGAAAAACGGAAACCAAAATTAGATGCCAAAATCATGAAGAACTGGAACTGAAAAATCCATAACCGAAATTGCCCCCAGAGTATCATCCCTAGTCTTGACGCTTGACTGGATGCTGCCATATTTTTTTTAAAAAAGCATTGCGTGTCAATGTACAGACTCTTCCTGGGGTCTTAGATAAGAGTTGTTAGCCACTTAGAAACTATCCATGCAGATAACCTCTAGAACATTAAATTTTATATTTGTGTTGATTCCAAAATAAATTTCAGACAACTACACTTCACAACAATTCTAGAGCAGTTGCTTCTAAAAAAAAAACAACATCCTAGGGCAATTGCTCATGGTTAACGCTCCACGCTCTCGGATAGCCAGTGTAACATGAGAGCAGGTTCACCTGCTGCAGCAGCCCTAATCATTCCCTGAAGTTTTGTCATTAAACAGTCGATTCATGACAGCAGTGCAGGCAGCCTGCACCCAAGCCATCCCCCGATTAATCAGGAGCTGGAACAAGTGCTGTAGCCAGACAGGGTTTCGCATGTGTGCAACTTCATGCCCTCGCTATGTGCAAGAGTAATGTGTACCTTGGGGTACAATCCTCATACCGTTGAAGTCAATGGCAAAACTACCACTGACCTCAATGGGGGTGAAGATCGCACTGTCACCAGACCATCCTTGTGGAGCATCTGAGGCTGCTTCAGATGAGCAGCCGATCTAACACTAATTCAGAGAGGAAAAGAAGAAAGTTTATTAGGCAGACAGATCTGTGGTGTTTGAAGTCAAGGGAGGCAGCTAACAGAAAGGTATAAAACAGAGTAGCTGGAAGCCTGCATAGTCTTGCACTTTTCTACTAAATGTGTTTAATTCTGCACAGCTCCATGTAAAATTTGCACTTGTTTCATGCAACTACTGCATTCAAAATCAGTACAAACTTAGAGACACTGCTGCTCCAAACAAGGCTGAATTGGGATGTCTGAATTCCTGTTAAGTTATCCCCACTAGTATGTTAAACTCCAGGTAAGATTGCATTTGTGTCTACGCGTATGTGGACTGAGCTGACAGGATCCCAGGAAGCCCTTCTCTTGAACTTCTCTTAGGGGAGCAATCGCAGTTTCCCATGGGAGCAGCAGCTTTGCTTCAGTCTAGCATGGCCACTAGCCTACCGTACTGAAAGTGGGAGAAGGAAGAAAATGTGGGATTTTGCTGCAACTACCCGGGACTGCAAATGTAGGACACTTGAGAGCTATGAACAGCAGGGATGGGAAATCTTTTTCCCCTCTGCAGACTACTTTTGAATTTTAACAAATGCCTGTAAGCTGGAGAAGGACTGAGGGGCTTTATAAGGTCTACTGAGCAAAGCTGACATGAATATAAGACAAAATGAATATTTTTGCCAAAATCACCCTATTTATTTGTGGTCTTAGGTATCTTTATCAGATATTTCATTTTAAAATTGATTTCGCTTTAATTTTTTCAGTATTTCCATCACTTTGTTTTAGTTGTTGTGCATGTGCTGAAATACCAAAATGACCAAAATAACCCGAACAAAATATTGGATAAATGAGACAAACGAGAAACTGAAACAAAACACTGGAATAAATGAATATGCAAATAATTGTTTTGTTTGTAGCTATTATTTGGCTATTCAGAAGAGTATCCAAAATGCAAATAGCCTCTGTGAATAAAAAATCTACTATTCGTTTCAGCGCCCTCTACAATTTGCATATCTGGCCACCCTGTTACTAGGACTCCTCCATGGCATCTCTGCCAAGCCCTGCCACTGGAAGGCCCCATCCTCAGCTGGATGCAGAAACACCGGCCTCAGTCTCTCCCATGACGGGGCCCAGCTGAGGCTGATTGACAGTGGCAAATAGCTGATTGGCAGCAGCAGCAACAGCCCCTAGACCTCATTACTCTCATTCCAGCCCTAAGCAAGAGCTGACAACAATGTAGGGGTGGAACAGGGAGTTGGTGGAGTCATGGGATCTTGCAGAGCCGTTCCACCAGGCCCTTTGAATCCCACCCCCACCACTACCACACGCCCATGCTTATGGGTTGAAGGGGAGGAACTCTCAAGATGGGCTTGGATCCCAGCACCTCTTTTTTTAGAATAAATTAAGTACTGGGCCAGAGGTTGGACTAAGGGGCCTAACCTGAAAATTCTATAATCTCATCCTTGTTGTGCAGCATTTACATTTTTGACATTTTCAGCAAATTGATTTTCAGTTGTTTTTATATATATATATATATATATAGTGCCAGCAATGTACCCGGCACTTTACAACTGTTGAAAATGGAAGAAAACTTTTTCTTACCTGGCTGAAGTGTAGCTGTCCACTGCCTCATCTGCCCTCTTCCCCACTCTCTGCATTAGAAATCTGCAGGGCACATTGGAGACATGAACATTCCTTTTAAAATCCTAATTGTTTGCATTTATTAGAGTTAAAAGATATCCCAAATCTGACCCCTGGGGTACCACAATAGTAAACTTTTTTCTTTTAGGACTTTTATTACCTCTCACTGTTTTCTATTCCGAGTTAATTTCCTATCCCAAAGCTATTATTTTAACCCACATACCTTAGCTCCCTGCCTTATTCAATTATATTCAGTGTGGAACCTTATTACTCTTTGATAATGTAAGTATACAAAGCACACTACCGTTCCCTTGTTTGCTGTGGCAATAATCTCTCTCACCAACTAAAGTGAGTTAGTTTAAGCAAGACTCTCATAAATCCTTGTTGGCTATTTAGAATCAAATTATGTATTTCAAGGTCTTTCAATGTATATCCTTCAAAACGTTTTCTCCATTTATTAAGCCTGTCCATCTATAATTGCTTGCCACTGTATATATTGTGAACCTTTTTCTCTCTTCCTTCCTTTTTATTTTTTAATAGTGGTATTAGGTTGGCTATTTTCCAGTCCTCTGGAGTATGCCCTGTCATTAGAGAACAGCTCTCTCTTCTCTTTGTCCTCTGAAAAGGCCAAAGCAAAATAACAGTTTTAACAAATCTGCCATCTCTATCCTTGTCTCCAATTCCCTACTATCATTTTTTAGTGGACCACTTTTCTCTTTTATGGTCTGTCGACTGAGATTATACGAGAGGAGCCCTTTATTGTTAGCTGAACAGCCCCTTGCAATGTGGGCATTCAGGTTTCCTTGTTATGTCTCTAATTGTAGAAATAAATATGAATAAATCCAATTTAGCCCAAAAGAACAAACAAGCCTGTCAGCCTTTTTTTAATTGATAGTGTTTACCTGGCAATTCTGCTTCATTGTCGAAGCACCCCCCAATCAAGACTCAGACAACAATATTGGGTTAAACTTGGCCACATTCTTTATTAAAACCAATCACAACGAAATAACAATGGCCGGTGGGGGCAATTGCACCAAGCAATTTGGGTCCAGTATGCTAACTAATCTTATAACTTATTAACTCCTGTACTGGCCTGGATGTGCCTTCCAGTGTCAGTACCCCTGATTCAAACAGTCCCTTCCTTCGACAGGTCACTGCAAATGGCCAAAAGGAGGGACAAGCCCAGCTGTGGGCATGAGTAAGGAATTTCGTGCCTGCAGGGTGTGAGGACAGTGCTTGTCCCTACCCACCCTGCTAATCCACTGCTCCCAGGTCGTGACCCCAGTGCATGCACCCCGCATTACACCCAAGGTCACCTCCCCATCTCTTAAGGAGATGACTCAACATTTAAACTTATGCCTATTTAACCTATAATAGCATACTGGACCCCTGCCACAAAGGAGTAATTATAAAATACACTCCGACCCCCACCGCTTAGGTCAATAGGGATTCCAAATGCCCAGCAAGGGCGTCCAAATACATGCTGTTCCCGTACTGAGACAAGTGAACACCATCTTGTCGGTAAAGCTGAGGTCATGTATGTACTATTTCCTGGTGTTTCATGACAGTTTCTTCCAGGGTTATTACCCATTTTCCTATCTCCCTATTAACGCCCTTCTGGTTTTATCTATCCTACCTGGTTTCTCCGCCCCCATCCAGTTAATTCTTGGCAACCAATTCGTCCAAATTATGTGCACTCCCTCAAATTTGTTTTTGATTACTAGCAAATCACTTTTAATTTGGATTATCAGATTTACCCCAGTTCTATTGATTAAATCATTTTCTCCCAAATGTATCACTAGGATGTGTGGTATTGGGAAATTCCTTGTTTCCAACAACAGCGGGAGCAGTTGGTTCCACCGCATGCCATTCCACCCTCTCCACCAAAGCTGGGCACGTGCTGCCAAACCAAGATGCAATCCCCAGGGGGTCTGCGAGGCAGCTCTACTGGCCCAACGCACCAGGCTGTGGCCCACGATGCATACCTCTCTTCGTTCTGCTATCAGAGATCTGCATCCTGACAATAAACAATGAGCATATTAGTTCTTAGTCCTCACACATTTCTTGTAAGCTCTTGACCGCCACCTGCCTACTGCCTTGATGGCTTCCTCAGGCAGATCCGCTGCTGCTGCGGCTGTGGTCGCCCCAATCCTGAATGAATGAGATCCAAAATCACGGGCAGGCAAACGTAACTGATGCAGTGCTGTGCGTAAAACTGCTGTAAATTGGTGACTGGTCAAATTGCTTCCTTGTTTGTGTATAAACAGGTAACCCGGGGACTGCGGTCGCCTGTCGAGATAACATTTTAACTGGGTCACCGGGAAGATGGCTCCTATGCTGCTCCTAAACAATTCAACCTTGTGTCCCTTGCCCCTCTGGTCAGTCTTGGAACGCCTCAGCCATAATGTTACCCGCCCAGGGGCCCAGTCAACGTCCTCTACCACCATTGCTCGATCAGAGGTATCCCTGCATGATGAACTAACCACCTCACTTATTCGGAAACTGCCGAAATATGTTACTACGTACACTGCCGTAAACAACTGGACCTCAAATGCATCATAACATATCCCAAGAAGGACCCCTACTAGTCTAATCAAAATGGGAGTCGTGATCAGCGTTCTACTGCGTGTCAAGGGGGTCGGCATCCGAGACCATGCCTCAAACATCCGTTTCAGATAAAAACCATTATCTGGAGGAGGGTAGCCCCGTAACCTATTGGCGAATTTCAGGGCAGCAACTTTTCCAGCAATAGTTCCAACTGCCAGTCCGTTATCCTTCAGGGTCATTACAAACTATTACCTCCAATTCAGTAATGGGGAACCCTGTCCCCCACCCTTTCCTAACCCTGAAGGAACTCACTGACAGTCCTATAATAAGCCCTCTGTGTTCTAGGGGCAAGGGAACCCTGCAAGATGTCCCGTAATTTTAGCTCCCAAGGCTCCATACCTCTGCTGGTAAAGGATCCAGGGCAATTCTGGCTTCTGGTGCCAACTCCCGGAAGCAGTTCATCTGAAACCGAGAAAGGGCATCAGCTACCCCGTTATCAATTCCTGGAATGTGCCTTGCCTTAAACAGTATGTTGTTTTGTAAGCACCTCATAACAAGGCTCATCACCCTCTCAGATCATGATGAGAGCGTATTGAGTATATGCACTACCACTTGGTTGTCACACCAGAATAGGACCACACGAACGATTAGCAAACTGCTTCAACCACAGTAGAACTGCCACCATGATGGGAAACCATTCGAGAAACGTGAGGTCCCTGGTGACACCGTTGACGTGCCATTCCTCCGGCCAAGGTGCTGCACGCCAGCATGTCATAAAGTACACACCAAATCCTTGCCCCCCAGCTGCATCTAAATGCATTTGTAACTGTGCCTGAATTAACAATTTTTCCCTCTCAAAACTGACCCCGTTATACTCCTCCAGGAACTACAGCCATACTCCCATGTCCAGCTTCATCTCCCGGATTACTCGTATCCAGTGATGGGGTGCATGATCGCCCCTCAATTTGGTGTACAGCCTGGATAGAAAAGCCCTCCCAGATGCCACCACCCGGCAAGCGAAATTTAGGCTTCCAATCAGTGATTGTAGTGCTCTGACCGTGATCTTACGGGCAGCCAAACATTCTGCTATCTTTCTTTTCAAGGCCTCTAATTTCTCCTGAGGCAACCTCAAAGTTGCCATCTCTGTATCGAGCTCTATGCCCAGATAAGTGAGTATTGTTGTTGGGCCCTCTGTTTTTTCCGGGGCTAGTGGGACGCCCAAATCGTGGGCCACTTCCTGAAACACCCGCAAGGCGGTGGCGCATTCGTCCACCGCCGGACGGCCCATTATCAAGAAATCATCCAGGTATTTTGTAACGTCCCCAGCTTTCAATCTTTGCCTGAAAACCCATTTGAGCAAGGAACTAAATCATTCGACTGCTGAACAGGAAATCGAGCACCCCATTGGCATGGCTCAGTCATAATAATACATCCCTTCAAACTGGAAACCCAATAAATGACAACTGCTCGGATGGACCGGTAGCAGGCAAAAGGCTGACTTAACATCACACTTCGCTAAGAGGGCTCCCCTACCCATAGCCTTCACCTTTTCCACCACCACATCGAACGATGCATACCTGACTGTTGTTAATTCCTTAGGTATTGCATCATTCACCGAGTTTCCCCGAGGGTATGACAGGTGGTGTATTAAACAGTACTCACCAATTGCCTTCTTAGGCACTATACCCAAGGGGGAGACTACCAAATTGGACATGGGAGGTTGACTAAATGGGCCCATAACCCGACCTTCTTCAACCTCCCTCTTTATTTTGTTACGTACGACATCCTCAAGACCTTGCACCAATTTTAAATTGCTTGCTGTACCTCAGCTTGGCACCACCCCAGCTGGAATAAGGAATTCCTGTTTAAACCCACGAACTATATAAGCCACCTCATTTTGGTCAGGATGACCCTTGAGTGCGGTTTCCAGGAGCTCAGTTCTGATTGGAGTCAGACCCCTTAGCAGTCCGGGATCCAGCCGTGGGTCCCTGTCCACCTTTACCATTGCTCAAACCTTGTCCTGACCTACCTCCTCCCCATTTCTGTTTGGGCCAAAAACACATGGTTGCTGGGTGGGTGCCTCCGCAATTCGAACACCCATGCCGAAATTGACATGTTCCGCGATTGCAATGGCCCATCCGGTTATATGCCCAGCACGGGCCGGATCCTCCCTGAAATCCCTTACGACTATCGGACCGAAATGGGTCATTCGCCGGTGCTACACCACCATGCACCAAGGGGTGACCACTATCTACCCGGGGCGCGTTGGTGGCATCGATCATGCACTCCAACCATAGGTCAGGTGCATGAGCATCCCACTGGAGTCCTGGTGTGTTGGCTGCCCTATGACGAAACGCTTCATCATATCGCAGCCAAGCTCCTGCTGGTCCCATGCCATATGCCCTCCGAACTATGTCAGGATACTTGTGTAATTCCAACCCTTTGTCTGGTTTGGCTTGTAAGATGACCCCCATATAATTCGCAAATGCGGCCGTCCAATTTGCCCAGTTGCAATACACCTTTGGGCGGTGAAATTTTTCTCTCTCTTTGTCTTCCTCCTGGTCCACGTGATCCACTATTGGATCACTGAAGAGTAGGGCAAAAAGATCAACATAGTCGCCTTTTAAGATTTTTTCCTTTGTGGTGGGGAGCAGGTGTTCCCCAAAGCATGTTGCGACGCTGGGAATAGCCCCCCCAGGTGGATGGGGTGGGCGCCGTTCTGGCCCAGTTGTAGATGTGCCTACCTCAACCGTCATGGGTACCAACTTCGAAACAGGGGTTCCTGTTGTCATTCCGGTTGTGACCTCTGCTCTTTCCACCACTCCAGTTGGGGGACTAGTTGTCACGGGGAGGCCCTGAGGAACTGCAGGCATGACCCAGACCCATGACCCGTTCATGTATGCTAACTGTGGGGCCATGTTCTGACTTACTGTAGGTGGGGGTCCGGTAACCTGGGACCCAACTATTTGTAAGGGGATCTCTCTTGCTGGGGTTCCATTCCCTTGCTCTAGCTGGAACCCTCTCTGGCTCCCCACCCCTGTCCTGTGCTAGGCTGTTGTACTCACCTAGGGTTGGAGCCACCCTGCCGCTTCCCCCTCCGGCAGTCGTCTCAGCTTCAGGCCATCCCATCGCGCGCTGCACCAACTGCCCTCCACTGCCCCCATGAAGTTGGGCCTCTAACGCCAGGATCCTCTGCCACATTTCCTCATCTGAGGATCCCTCTGACTGCTCGGTGGTTTGCATCCTCCTCCTGGTTGCCGGTGGTGGTCCTTCGTTGCCTGAAAATATAGTGCTCCCAGGCCCGCCAGGCCTGCGAGCCTGTCCCCCCGTGTTGCTCCCTGTCCCCTGATGGTACAGTGCCATCCCAGGCACTCCCTCTGGGTCACCAATATCTGCTTCCGTCTCCCTTCTCCCAGAGAATTGCTGCAGGGGGTCACTGTTATATCCCCCACTTGAGGCAGGGTTTCCCCTGATGGCTACTGGTTCCAGCCACTGGGGGGGCATGTCCTGGCCTTGATTTAAGGCTTCATGATGGGGTACGGTTGTATTGTGGTGAACACCTCCCCCATCCACTTCCCTGTACCGGGCTGGAGGGTTAACCATCCGTTTCCCCCTCCGCACCGGCTCTTCACTCACTATTTCAGGAGGCCCCACAGGGTACCCTCCTCCCACCTCCTCGGGCTCCAGGAGGCTGGATTCCGTAAGGGGGCAAGGAAACCCCTCCTCCTCCATTGCTCCCTGAGTTGCCATGCTGCGGGCCCAAGGGCCCTCAAGTGATCCCATGGGGGGGAAGGGTTCCTCCTCCCTGCCCAAAATTCCCAGGGGACCCCTGCTGTAGGCCCCTGCACCAGATTGATCCCTCATGCGGGCCTCACATGCCATGAGGCGTGAAAACATCACCTACCTGGAGGATAGGGGTTGCCTTCCCCCGCTAGTCGCGACATGTCCCCCCGACTTGTTCCTGTGGCTGCTGAGGGCTTGCTTTTGCTTGTCTTCTTTTGGGCTTTTCCCATCTTCATGTGGCAGGCTAAAATGATCCAGCAGCAAGGAGTTCTTGCTGCGGACTCTTTGTCTCCACGCTGTGAACTGCCACTCTCCGCGGCTCTCAGGAGGCTTGCCCCGCCTAAAAGGGGCGTGTCTCCACAAATTCCCTGTGCAGCACATTCAGCGCAATGGGGGAATTTCGCTGCCTGACCGCCTTAGTCAATTTCTACAGCGGAGCCTTCTAACAGGCAACCGCTGTGCGGCCCCGTCTGAGTCTCTCCTCCATGAGGAAGGGGGAGGGGGCCTGACAATTAGCCTGTCGCCACCATTTTGGCGGCGAAGGGGCCTTATTTGTCATTTGAGAGAGGCCCAACTGAAACCAGAAATCCTTGTACACCTCCGTATGTTGGGAAAATGCCAAGCTAAATTCACTTCTGAAGCTTGTTGGTGTGTTACACAACGCTCCAGGTCCTTCATCTGTAGCCCAGGACAGTCTGGAACATGGAACATGGACCATCTGAGAACTGGCGGTTATTCCATCCAAGAGAACATCACAAAATTAGGGCAAGCTTGAACTTGACTATCTTTCATTTAAACTTCACAATCAAACTTTCTTAGGTTTTTTTACTTTCCATTTTTATTCAGCACCCAAACTTTTTTTAATGCGCCCCCCCCCCTTTCAATTTGGGTGTGGATGGCCATTGTTGCTGCTCCTCTGAGTGATGATGGGAGAGAGAAATGGTGTTTTAGATGGATGTGGGGTTACCCACCCCTGGAGTTGCTTCAGGAGTGCACCCCAGTGTCTGCCCACTCCCAGTCATGCCGGGCCTACTTCAGACAGACCCAGCAGATTACCCGGGTTGCGGGTCACACCCACACCATGCAGTTGCGGGTGATCACCTGACACTCGAGGCTGGCACCCACAACTCTATGGTGTTGCCCAGGGCAGTGGCCAGCTGGAAGGAAAGCTGCGGTGTAGGTCCGCACATTGAATGAACAACTGGTCTGCTTCTGGTCAGCTCTGCTGGCGGTGCTCCGGGATGTTCCAAATCACAACCGGCAGGGCCTCCAAGGGGTTCCCTGAACATCTGACAGGGCCACCTTTAGATGGACCGGTCACTCAGGGAAAAACCAGGTGGCATAGCCAGCACCAGGGCAGCCCGTCTATCTGAAAACAGCCACGGCCATGGTTGCAGGTGGGTTTCAGGGGGCAGAGGGGGATTTTTTTAATCGGGACAGTTGGACCCTCATTTCTTCCTAGAAGAGTAACTCAGGGCCACTCTCACTTGTGATTTTTGGAATGTGCCCAGAAGACCCTCTTATATTTAAATGGAACATGCCCTTTTCTGAAAGTTATTTCCCTGCTTAGCATGCTTTGTAGTTGGTGCTTTCCAGTAGCTGCTAGCCTCATTAATTGCATTTGGAAAGCCTTTCCCCAGGAACACCATTAAAAAGAATGTTGTCATGTTGCTGCTTGGAGGCAACGGTAAAAGCAGGATGTTTGCTGAGCTGAGAGGGAGGTAGGGATGCAAAAGTAGGAGAATACTCTGGAAATAAAGTTACAGAAATACGGGTATCTTCAGGTAGATTTACAAAGAAATGGCCACACTTGGAATGTTGCAGGAACATAGAGCAGTGCTGCCAGACAGCTAAGGACCTGTGACAGGGTTTCAAGGAGGTAGAATCAATCAATCAAGGTTTTTATCTAGCCATTGGCTTTTACAATGAGGTAGAATGGCCACTGTTGCTACAGACGTGGCTACCAGACCTGTTCCTTCCATGAACTTTTAGAAAAGTTCCTGATATGCAATGGTGAATTGAGGACATATTATCCGTGGAAACCATGCGATCAGGGGCCAAAAGAAGGGGAGGGATAAAAAGGAGAAGTATGTACTGTTTTGATTTGGGCTATGGCGGAAGCCAGTCCCTTATAATAAACTTGACTTGACTTGAGAAGCAGAGAAAATCCGCCATTGAAACCAGTTCTTTCAACCCAGATCAGATTGTGACCCTCCATCTGGTCTACCTATTTCTTCCCACTGTGTGCTCTGTGCGTATTAATGGAATTGTTTGTTCTCTGCCTTCAGCTATTGAAAAACTGCTTGTATGTGAACAACTTCCAAATCTACTGTAGTCATCTAGAATGCGATTCACTGAGTGGCAATTTTAAATGGCCCTGAACCATCACGCTCAATGGATCGCTGACAATAGCTTTTGGCCTTCACAAAAGATGGTCTTCATGTACTTTTGCCATTTGCAGGACCTCCACCCTGATCCTGATTTGCTGCTTGGCATGGGTGCGCCTTCCTGTTGTCACTGAAGCCAAGGTTCTTGGCTTGGTGCTTGAAAGGAAACTGACGTTTCTCCCCACATGCATCAGCAATGGGTCAAGTGTGAGCAGGCACTGAATAGTCTGTGGGTTGTCTCCTCTGGCTCCTGGAGTGCCAAGCACTGGTTTCTGCTGCAGCAGTACTGTAATAGGGCTGAAACAGCAAGCCACTCCAGTAGCTTTTTCAGACAGAAAAAGTGATTCCACAATGAGCAACATGGTGCGATAGAGATGTTCATTCCGCTACTTCCACCCACTGTGAAAATAGTGGAACAGTGTTTGTTCTGACAGTTTCGATCTGCAATTTCCGCCGACACTGCAAACTAGCGGAACGATGTTTGTTCTGACAGTTTCCGAGATTGTTCTGACAGTTTCTGAATTAGTGGAATGCCGGTGGAATTAGCGGAATGCTGGGGGCGGGGGGGAAACTGCGGGAAGTCGCAGGCAATTCTGAAATGGCAGAATGAAATAGCAGAGCAGAAAAAGGAGTTGCTGCTTCAGCCCTACAAGTACTGGGCCTTTGTGTGCTGCAAGTTGGATTATGCCTATGTTGTTTACAGCTTCACCAGGCCATCTGTTCTGTGGAGGCTGGACCCTGTCCATCAGCAGGGCCTCTGTCTATGCACAGGAGTGTTCCACACCTCTCCCATGCATAGCCTGTACAGTGAGGCCTTTGAAACCTTTCAGAGGATCAGTATACTCTGTATGCAGCTGTCTCTGCAATGTGCTGCCTAGCTTTACTCCCTGCCTGGGCTCCCCACGTGTGACTCCCATGTTTTGGCCCCAGTACAAGAACCTTTTTATGGTCTGAAGCTCGGTCATTCTGTTCTTTGGGGCTCCAGCTGTGATCGCTCTTGCAGGAATTGGATCTGATTTTGGATGATGATACTGCTGGGGCTTCTGCCACCTCGGACACATGTTTGCTTTCCTGCTGCTGCTACTTGTCTCCGGCTCCGTGCTTTGTGATGCAGTGCTGGCATCTACCACCTTGACTCTGCAGCCCTCTTTACAGATGGCTCCAAGTCTGGGGACTTTGTGGAGATTTTCTATGGTCTGTGCTGGCCCACCGACTCCCTCAGGAGGGCAGAGCTCTTTGCTATTTTCCTTGCTTTGCAATTTATGTTGACCAAATGGCTGGTGTGGCCCATGGTCTGTTTGGACACTGTGTTCCTTGAAGGCCCTGGACTTCCTTTGTTTTAACCTTCACCTGTTGATTTCTGTGATTCACTTGCAGTTGCACTGCCTCTGGCCCCAGGGCACCCATGTTCTCTTTTGATATATTCCCAGGCACGTGAGGATCAGGGCCAATGAGTGGGCTGATGCAGCTGCTTGGTCAGCAGACAATCTGATTTGTGAACTTGCAGCGGTTCCTTTTTAATGATTTTGTTCCCATTTTAAGTTCACCTCCTGGCGCACTGGCAGTCTGTTTGGGATGATTGTCAGATGGCTAAGTTATTTGACGTAAAGTCTTTGATCCAGCTGTGGCAGCTCTTTTACTGTCAAAACCATTCGGAGGAAGGGTTCCTGGCCAGGTTTCATCTCTGTCATGGGCTGCCTACCCATTAACACCTGCTTCTGGGGGAGGCTGCACTTCCGTGCAGCCCTTGCAATATACCTTTAATTGTCCAACAAGTTTGTCCCTGCTTTGCTGCTGTATACTGTACGTTTTTACAGAGTCAACCACATCTCACTAACGCTGTCTGCCTTGTCATTTCTAGGTGACGAAGCTGATTTTACTGCATTTTTGTAATATATTTTTTTTGTAAAGACTATTGGATGGTTCCATGGTTTTTAGCTTCCCCTTTGAGGCACAACTAGTTCCAGCATGTTTTAGCCTTGGGTTTTTCCTTTTTCTTTTTTCTCCTTTGCTCCTCAACATGTGTTTGGTACAACATGGCCTGATGGCCTCTGTGCCATTAACCCCCAATCACCCACCCACCCCTCCAACTAGTTTCAATCAATCTGGCCAGCCAATTGGTCTTTTGAAGAGTCTGCGATCCCCAGCTTGAAACCTTGAGTTTGGCACAATATGGTTGTGCATAATTGACCCCCAGTGTCCTTTCTTACCTAACCCCAACTCCCAGGTGGTCCATGTCCTAGACTTTCCTGAGCTGGAGATGAAGGACTTGGAAAGAAACTTGTGGAGAAGGAACATGTACTGGCCACATCTTCTGCAGAGATGTTCACAGCAGCCCTGGTCAGTATCCCCTAAGAGGAAGTTTCTGTGTTAGATTTACCTATCAAATTTGCTTTCAGGGGACAAATGATGGCTTCTGGTTTCTTGCTGGTGGGGTGTTCGGTGGTGTTTTGGGAGTGTAGCATGAGATTGTGCATTGTAGCTCAGGGAAGTAGTCATTTGGAGACAAAAGAAGGCTACCATACCTTTCCTCCCACCAAAGAACCACATTGCATTACAGCACAGACTCCATTTTCTTTCTGCCCCCTTTCCCGAGGCTAGTCACTTGCAACAACCAGGGGTGTAACAATTGACCTGTATAAACGTTATTGCCACAAAGAAGGTGGCTGAGAGTCTGACCAGCCATGTTACCAGGCCTCAAAACAATGTGTCTTTTCTGCCTGAAGATTCTTGGATGCCCATCCCATCAAGCCAAGAACTGATATAGGGCAGACTAAAGACTGGAACTGCTGTGGATGGAGGGAATATTCACACATTGTTTGTTACATGATATCCATTAACATGAGTAATTACTCCACACTTTCAATAAGCAATTGCTCATGTTTAGTTATGTAACCAGTCCTGTATTTGTATGTTCTCACAAACTCACATAAACAGGTCTGGGATCACAACTACATGGCCAACATAATATGTAAAATTACGCCAAATGTCCCCAAAACTGAGTTGTGTCGAGATCTGGGGTTTTGCTTCAAGCTCATTTGTAGTTCATACAAATCTTTTTTTCAGTTCCAGGTGTGGTTAGGCCATGTCCAGCTCACCCAGCCATTCATGTTACTTGATCCATTGGGTTGGGAAAGTCAAAGGTGGTTGGACGTGATGCTGACCACATTACTCCCTTGTGCATGGTGGACCACGGACATTTTTGTGCCTTAACCACTTTAGCTCATGAAGGGAAGGGCAGGATAGAAACTTAAATAAAAATGGCTTGGGATGAACTTTGACTTTGAAGCCCGCTTTGCTGTAGCTATGACCAACTCCATGGACAAACTGTAGACCACTTACCATGGTCTTGTGGACCACAGTTTGGGAAACAACAAAATGCACAACATCTGTCCATGCCTAGTTCTTTGTTAGAACATGACCTTCAGTATCCTGTATTTGATTGCAATACTGGCAATTCCAATTATCTATAGAGCAATGTGTGAATATCTTTGATAAGGGAAAAAAACTTCAGTCCTGAAACTACTTACGAGGTCATAAATCCCATTGAAACTCATAAGCAGTTTCGGAATCTAAATTAGAGAATTTTTCATATTCTTAAGATAAATGGCAAACAGAAAAAAATCCATTGCACAAACTACTCATTGTGAACTATTGATTCAGCTTTCAACAGAAGATAATATAAAAATTACCATGCCAGTTGAGACCAATATCCCATTTTTGTCAGTATTAGAACAGAGAGGAAATGAAAATACCAATTTAAAACAAAATATTTCAAGACAATATTGTGAAAGGAATAATTTTGTTTCAACCTGATATTTTGAAATAAAACTTTTTTTTAATATTTTTTTCGTGACAAAAATTTAGTCCCAATAGACATTTTTTCATGGAAAATTGCAGTGTGGCTGAAGTCACAGTTTCCCATAGGGAAAAGGTCAACCAGCTTTGCCTAACAGTTCATATTTCCCCTAAAACATCTGAATATTTGAGTCATGGAAACAAACTGTCTTCTGTCTCAAAGCAGAGCTGGATCTAGGGAAGTTGGGGATAGGGTGCCATGTGATTGTGAATGAGGGTGTGGACTTTTTCTCCAATTGCTGGGGCATAGCCCCTTATGGAGACAGTCCCTCATATACAGTCTTATGACAGTTATAGGACTTTCTTATGACAGTCTCTTATGGGTACCTCCAACATATGGTGCCCTTTGCAGTTGCACAATTTCCACATGTTTTTCATGGGGTCTGACCTCTTCTGGTCAGTCAAGTTGGGGTGCTCCTGAATCCCTTGCTTCACCTGGAACATCAGGTAACAGTGGTAGCCTGTAGTACTTTTTACCAGCTGTATCTGGTGAGAAGGCTGCAACCCTGTATTTCAGGCTCGAACCTGGCCACTGTCATCCATGCCTACATAAATGCAATGTTCTCTATATGAGTTTGCCCTTAAATGCTGCTGGGAGCTGCAACTGGTATGGAACACAGTGACCTGCCTTCTGACAAGTGTGGGTCACTGGAAGCCCATTACACCAGCGCTCCAGACTCTGCATTGGCTACCAATAACTTTCCAGGCACAACTCAAGTGCCTGTTTTTGACGTCTAAAGCCCTCAATGGCTTGGGCCCTACATATCTACAACACAGTCTCCTCATCCATGTTCCACTAAGGTCAGCTGGAGGAGCCATCTTGCAAGTTCCATCACTGCACCATATTCATACAACAAAGGTACACCAAGGGTGTGTTTAGATGGTTGGGATACCCGTGTCAGCCCACTTGGCCCCCATCTAGAGACTCCCTGCCAGATGTTGAAGCAAAGCAAACTGCGCCTGCTCCAAGGCAGCCCTGCCGACAGCACTCCGGAACATCCCAGAGTGCTGCCAGCAGAGGGAGCCAGCCAAACCCAGGGTACCAGCCACAAGCAAAGCAGCTGTCTGTCTGATGCGTGAACCCATGCTGTTGCTGCTGCTCCACTTCTAGCTGGCCATTGTTCCCGGGCAACACCATAGAGCTGCGGGCTCCAGCCTAGAGTGTCAGGCAATGGTCCGCAACTCTATGGTGTGTGTGTGTGTGGAGGGGGTGTTGCGTGGGCTGACCACGGGCCAAGGAACCTGCTGGGTCCATCTGAAATGGACCCAGGTGGGGCTGGGAGTGGGGGACAGCTCAAGGGGTGGGCAACCCCATGTCCTGAAAACACCCAGAGAAGCATTCTAGATGGCTGCGCTACAGCTCTGGAACTTGCTTCCCCTCAAGGTTTGCCATAACTTGAGCCCAAGCATTTTCCAGAGACCATGCAAGCCTTATTTATTTGGCCAGACATTCTGCAGATGGGGATAGGGTTTGGGGTTTTGTTTTAACTAGACATACACATACACATACACATATATATATACACACATACACATATATATATATACACACATACACATTATATATATGTGTATGTGTGTATATATATATATTACACACATACACATATATATATATACACACATACTTACATCGCCTGTATTTTATTGGAATTTAATTTTTTTTATATATGTATAGCTATTTTATGTTGCTATCCAACCTGAACTTTGAGGAAAGGTAAGATAGAAATCCCAATAAATAAATTAATAAATACCTGCATCTAGCCTTTCCTCAAAATGGTTAGGATTCACTCTTCCCAGCTAAACTCCACATTGGAAAGAGATTTCCCTCTAATACTCCAATCCATTCTTTTCTCCGTATTCTCATCCACGCTTGGCATAATTACCAGAATGTGTTTGTCAGCTCTCATTTCCAATCTTTTAGTCTTGGCAGGCATTGCACTATAGCAATTAGGCAAGAAGGCAGAGTACTGGCAGCAATTCTTCATGTAGTTAGCAAGGAAGACAATTTATTTTATGGCATCACTTTGAAAGCATACCTTGAATACCAGCTCAGCTAGGTCACCCTAACCCTAAACTAACATGTGGAACTTCTGGAAATTATACTAGTCATGATTTGTTGCAAAGCCAGTGGCAATAAGTGACATAAAACCACATCTTTGATCAGTGGTGCTCTGTATGGCAAATTGATGAATCTGCTCTGCAGAATTTGATTTTTCCCAGAGCAGCTCAAGCAAGTCCCTCAATACAGAGCCATATGCCTTGTAAGATCTTTGCTCAATATAATTGACTCTGCAGTGAGCATTGTCAGTTTAACTTCATACACATTGTTAAGACCTTAAGGGCTCTCTACTCTTGTTGTGTCGCTGCTGTGCAAATAGGGTCTCACTCAGTTATGGACTGTCCATAATATTGGCTGGAAATCTCTGAAATTCCATAATGATGTATCAATACCTGACATATAAAGAAGTGGTAGAAACAACCATATGACTTGAGGAAGAGGAAAAGGAGAAGCTTCTTGGGGAGAAAACAATGATAATAACTTGTCCCCAACCCTGAAGTTGTTCCTTTTGAACTGGACATACGTCATACAGTGGCCAGATGACTTGAGTGTGACTCCATGTGGAGGAAAGGGAACACTACAACTTTCAGGCCTTAGGCTTTTGCTTGCACATTCTCCAGAACACACAAATTATGGAGCTAACAAGATTCCCCCCAAAAAACCTCCACCATTCAGCCATGCTACTTTTAATTGTATCTCTTTTTATTATGCACACTTATTTGCATATTGCCATCTTAGATTGCAAACGCTTTGGACCTGGGACCTTACTTTTAACAGACATCTGCTACTTAAAACACTCCTGAGGTAGAATAATAATAAATACTCTAATTTACACTAAAGCTAAAGCAAGACAGAGTCTATCTGTAGTCATTCTAAGTACAACATTTATGTCCTTCCAGAGACAAAAAGAAGTTGCAATAAAGCATTGGTAATTTCCCACTTGAACACCAAGTGGAAAGCAGAGAATTACTCAAAACCTGCAGATCATTCACTTTGCCTGCCAGCCAGTAAGATGGCTACCTTTGGGATGGTGGCAGAATCTGAAGCTGTAAAGACTAAAATTTCAAGGTCAACAGCTAAAGGTTGGGAAATAATTTAATGGGACTCGTATTACTCCAAGTTATTGAGAAGCTTGTTGTTTCCTGCTCCTTCACCAGCAACAATGCTGCTTTTAAAAAAAACTCAGTTTATCTGGACTTCATGTCCATTTCAGACAGTCAGTGTTAATATGATTGGATCCTAGAGAAAATCAATTATTTCCCCAAACCGCAAGTCAATCTATATTTTAAATGAACCTACTACGCAGTAATGCTGGCCAACCAGCAGGATGAATTAGACTAGATCGTGACATAAATATGGTTGTTTGCGCAGCAGGATAGCAGACGCGCTGTCCCTTAGGGAGATATTGTTTTGACTCCTCCATGATTTTTGATCGAAGCAACACACACACACCTCTTTCTCATTAGTGAACTGAAATTGAGGCCCATGGGCCACCAAGGGAAAGAAAACATTGTAACTCTGAAGCTGTTGGTTGCTAAGATTGCACAACTCCCATCTTCTGATAAGTTTAATCACTTAATCAGATTTTTATCAAGCGCATGACAAAATGGAAGCATGCTTTCTACCAATATCAGGCAGGGCTATTGGTAAATTTTAGGTCAACACTGCACTTCAAGGTTCCAATTAAATATCTGACTTATTATCTAGAAAGAATATACAGCAATCCAAGTTCTGCTTTAAGACAGATTAGCATAAATTCTGAGTAACTCCACTGAGTTCCATTACCGCTGATGTCAACACAGTTATTCTCCATGGATAGCAGTCTGTTTGGCAGTACAATCTGGTCCAGTAACTTTAACACAATACAATAATAGAGAAACTGTTCAAATAACTCTGGTCACCCAGCTGCACCACTTATTTCCCTCACAATGCACATTCACGCTGCCATTTGCAGAATGAAATCGGGTGCAATGTCATGAGTGCTGCAGTGTTGTAAGGAATATCCTTTCATATTCCTTACCTGAACATTACACCAACCATAGGAGAGGCTGCCCTCAGGTTTGATACTGCATAATGGGAATTGATGGTGCAAGCCTGACTCCACTGAAGACAATGGGAGTTCGGTCATTGGCTTCAAGGGAATCGGGACTGCGTCCTTAGTCATTCTTGTAGGTAAGTGACTCCTTAACTATGGTGTGTGAGGTCATGGCAAGTGGTCTAACTCCACAGACCACTGTAAGACCTTTTTGGCCAAGCATTTAACAGGTTGGGATAGGAGCTAGATAAATGTGGTAGGAACATGGGATTGACTATGTGATTTTTTAGGGGGCTTTTATATAATTTTAATGCATTTTTATACTGTTCTTATTTTATAAGCAGCTTAGGGGAAGGGTGGGGTACAAATTTAAATAGACAGTCCACAGAGTTGGCTGCAGCTACAGCAAAGCAAGCTGAACTCCCTCGGTGCACCCAATCCTCCCAACACACTCATCTACACTGCCCTCCCAGAGAACCCAGAAGTCTTCACTCCCATTCTATTCTAACCCACTAGCCCCCACAGCTCTCCCACACAACTCATGAGTCCTTACTCCTAGCTCCCCTGTTCTAACCTGTTAGCCTCCGATCCCCTCCCAGAGAACCCAGGAGACCTGGCTTCCATTTCCCCCGGTGTAAACCCCTCTCAAAGAACCCCACAAAGCTCTCCACATCCATGAGATATTTAAATTACATCAGAATGAATGTAGATTAGACGTATAAGAAACATACATACATTTTATGTACATGTCCCTCTACCCTATATTCTATGAGAAAGTACTAGTAGAAGGACATGTATACACATGTATGACTTTGTCACTGGTACTATATTCTCACTACTCCCTCCTTCTAATAAATAAATCCCTGCCTGTGACATTTTACTACTCCATGGATGTTCCCATCCTCCTCTGTGTTTTCAGGACATTTCACCCAGGAGTCCTGGTTCCCAATCTTGCCCACCCCCACTATAATCCACTAGCCACCACAGCCCTCTTAGAGATTCCAGGAGTCCTGGCTCCCAGCCCCCTTCCACTCTAATCCACTAGCCCCCTCTGCCCTCACACAAAACCCAGGACTCAAGATTCACACCTTCTCACTCTATAATGTGAGACTACTCACTTACTGCCTACATGATGTCAAGATGCACGTAGAGTAGACGTACAAGAAGCATAGAGAGACGTGTATATAAAATGTACTTATGCAGGTATGCTTTTTTCCACTGACACCATTTTCTCACTTGCTCCCTCCTGTTAAAAAATCTCTGACTGTGAAATAAATCCTGAGTAACTCCATTGAGTTCAAGTAACGTTGATGTCAACACAGCTATTCGACATGGTAGTCTATTTGGCAGCAGAATCTAGTCAAGTAGCTACTCATGGACTCCTCTCCCCTCCCCCCCCACTCCTCAGTTTTCATGACAATTAATCCAGGAGTCCTGACTCCCGGCTCCTCTGCTGTAACCCACTAGCCCCTACTCAATTCTCAGAGAACCCAGGACTTCTAGCTCCCAGCACCCCCTCCCCTCCACTCTAACTGACTAGCTCCCAGCACCTCCCTCCAACTCCCCACTCTGACAGCACATAACTCCTTTCAGGACTATCTGGCATTTTCAGGACTGTCCAGGAATTTTTAGAATCCTCCCCCTCCAACAACTCGCGCCTAAGCTTCAGGGGGAGACTGACGGCTGCCTCAGGCCTCCTGCACAGAAAAATATCCTTGTGGCACTCCTTGATACAGGGACCAGCCGGCCTGCTAAACATGCACTAGAATTCTGAGCGTGTGTGACATAACTTTGCATGTTCATTCTCTCCACTGGATAACATGGGAACTGCAAAACATCCTAACTTAAAAACTACATAATGGAATTTAAAAATCTAAACTCAAGAAATGACTACAAAAACACATTTGAATTTTCGGACACTCCTACACCACCAGACGTGTAACTTTAAACACACTTTCCCCCATCAACAGGATAACAGTCACAAAAAGATTTAAAAATCAGAAAATACTTTTCTGCCTCCAAAATTCAAATGTCTGTAACTTTCTTGGTTTTCATCTGATTTTCCCTCCTGATTCAATTGATCCTCCTTGCACAATTTCACAGTTATAGGATAAATCATCTTGATTTTATAACACATAGAATTATTGTGATTTTACCAGAGAGCGCAACTCACCTTAGCTGTAGAGCCACTCCCCTGGCTCTATAATATACAGATAACAAATGCTTCTGTTTCACCTTGGCTCCTCTCTAAGGAATGGAGCATATGCTGTTGCATGCAGGTAAGCAGAAATAAAACACAACAAATTGTGTGCGTGTGTAAGAGTCTGTTATAAGTGGTGACAGATGCCCAAGACTCTGGTTCAGGGGTGGCTGGGAGTATGCTTGGTCAATGGTTAAGATGGTCTTTCAGTCACAGCAGAGCTGACTAGGACCAGAGAACAGCATACCCTCCAACAGTACCTTTTTGCTCAGTACAGTTAGGGGTTTTGTTGTTTTGTACCAGGCTCCCTACAGTGTACGGTTTGTAATGGGATCAGCAGATAAAGAGAGTCATTGGTACCTCATTAATCCAGCTGGAGAAAAAGCTGTCTGACTTCCTGCCTGGCTGTTGGTTTTAGGGGTGGTGTTTTTTTTTTTGGGGGGGGGGGAGTTGCTCACTTGTTTGGCTTTGTTCACTGCTGAAGGACAGGGGTGGGGTACCTTTTCTTCTTTAATAACCTTGGGATAAGTGCTGCTATCAAAGAAGAAAGAAAAGTAATGCCCAGGAAGGAGGGAGCTATGTGCCTGGGATCAAGATGAAATCTTTTTAATAGGCTGAGCTGTAACTTGAACCTTCAGTCCTGCACATTCAAACATATGCACACACAGAGCCTCCCATACAGACCTCCAATGTTTCACCAAGAGAAATAGGTACACTTCATGTCACCCCTAATTTTCATGAATTTGCATAAGTTTTTGAAAACTTATACTAGCCCACTGACTAACTTTGAGGCTGAACTGGAATGCTAGAGCCAGCAAATCAGTGGGGCCTGCCTGGTGGAGTAATGCTAGAGCCAGCAGATCTTCTCCTGCTATTGCTAGAAATGGGGGACACACACACACCATTCCCTACCTATGTTCCTTCCAAGTGAAATTACTTTTTATCAGCAACACAATTGTGGACATGATCCTCTCAGTGGAAAGGACCTGTACTAACTTGTAACATAGGCACATGTTCCATGGAAGTGAGAGGGGCTTCTGCCAACACTGTATGTAGGGAAGATTACAACTATATCTTTTGTGAGACCTCTCTTTCCACCTGCTGGGACAGCGGGACCAAATCAGAGCATTCATCTAGGGTGCAATCCTCCACCAAGTGAAGTCAGTGGCAAAACTACCATTGATTTTAATGTCTCCAGCAAGAATGTGGTAGCCGTATTGGTCCCAAAATTAATAGATAGAGACAAAGTAGTTTAGATGGTATCTTTTATTTGAACCAACTTTTGTTGGTGAGGGTATGCAAGCTTTTGAGCCAGGCAGGACTCTCAGCAGGTGATGGATAAGACAGAACTAAATATTAGAAAGTGAAAAACAGGTATACATTCATGAACAAGCATTAGGGAAGGTGCTGGTATTCCAATATAAATGACAAAGAAACAAGTCTATTGTTCTGAGTTCGTTGTTTTGAGTGTCCAGTAAAGTTGTGAATTTTAGTTTCAATGCTTGTCTTTTAAAGGTGTTGTGTAGGTTCCCTTTTGAGAGAGCAGAAACTAAATGCTCATTCTGGAAGAAGTGGGAGTCAACAGTTGAATTGGAGCTTTTTTCCCCATATTCTCTCCACTGACTTTAATAGCAGAGGATTGCTCACCCCTAG
>QEPC01011071.1:462674-472858 GCA_003113815.1 Sphenodon punctatus | reverse complement strand
ACAGCTGGGAGGGGGCATGACACACAGGGAGCAAGCACACAAGGGAGACAGAAGGGGGAAAACCCAACACCCTCACAAGCCCACCAGGTGGCGCAGGGTGCTGGAGAGCCTGCTCAGCACCCCAAGGGCCATGGGTTCAAGACCCAGCCCTGACAGGGAGTCCTAGCACCAATAGCCATCTCACTAATCACTGCAGCACACTGGCTCCATTAACAGTAGCATTTTACTCTTTGTAATGTACCTTCTTTATCACTATCATTATTTTATTTTTATTTTTATTTATTTATTTATTTATTTTTACAAATTTCTAACCCACCCATCCTGCCACAGGCAGCTCTGGGCGACGCACAACATCAAATATTAAAAAACATTAAAACCACTTTAAAACAACAAAGGGAGGAGTAAAAATCGCTAACCACCCACCACCATAACCCATTCTCCCCCCCAAAAAAGCCAGGTGGAGCAGCCATGTCTTACAACAGCATAAAAACGAGGGGAGATCCGAGGAGTTCCACAGCCGTGGGGCAGCCACCAAGAAGGCCCTCTCCATCGTGGCCCCCTGGCAGACTCGGGGGACCTCCAGGAGAGCACCCGCCGATGACCGCAGAGGCCAATCCAGAACCCGGGGGGTGAGGCGGTTCCGCAAATGGGTTGGGCTGAAGCCAAATTATAGCACCAAGCTCAAGACAAGTTTGATTACAGATTTAAGAATGCCCTATTAATTTAATTAGCAGCAAAAGGATTTCTATTTTAAAATAATTTTCAGTTAAGGTTAGATTTATAAACAAAATATTTTTATTAATGAGTTCTGCTTTGATTCAAATTAATTTCAGCTTTTTTATTAAAAGAAAATTCTTATTCCTTTCTAAAATTAAGGAATCCAAGCCTGATGTTCTTACTTACAAACGTAATCCATGCTTATGAAAATAATTCTTAATTACACAAGTAATTTCATTAAATTCACTTGGATTAATCACATGAGTGAGGAGTACAGGAGGGGTATACATGTTGCTTTGAGCCCTAAGGGAAGAGTGGGGTAGAAAGATAAATAAATAACAAAATATACAATGCTACTACTTATGGACATTTCTAATAATATTATTAGAAAACAAAATTATATTCCTCCTATCATGACCCTATGTGCCCTTAGAAATGTTTAGATCAGTTTAGTTATTATTAGTTTAGCTTTAATTATTAGTAGTTGTCTGGTTATGGTTCAAGGGCAAAAATAGGTCATTATGGCTAGACAGGATGTGGACTGTGGCTAGGTTTTGAAAATGTCAGGGGAACATCCCATGCCCTGCTCCCTTCCAATTTGCATAAACCTACATAAATATAATTTACATAATGGTACACATTTCAAATAATCCCTTGGCTAACTTAGAGGTTAGACTGGGGGGGAAATCTTTTTTTAAAAAGCAAACTAGAAGTATGTTGATCACACAAAAAGACTCTCTCACACACACATAGATTCTAACACACCCCAGGGGCAGATCTAGGAGGAATGTCAGTGCAGGGGGTTGAAGTCAGAGGTTGCATTAGTGACAGTATATAAAATAAATTATGTACAAAAAACAACAGTTAAAATGAATGTGCTATTTAGTCAGTATTCAACTCATTATTTGAAACATTATTTCAGTTAAAAGCACTACCTCCACACACCTCCCACAGAACCCAAGAGTCTTGGGAGTCAAGAAAATTGCCCAGCATCTGTTCTTTGCTTTAACATCCACTTTTTGTATGGGAGAAACCATTTAATCTCTCTGCCTTGGTTTCCCCTTCCAGTAAGACTCCTCTGCTGACTTCCCACACAGGGTTAGTGCACAACTTATCTATTGTCGTTGCACCCCCCCAAAGAGACGCAGAGACTTAATATTGGTTTAAACAGGATGGCCGCACTTTTATTCAACCAACAAACTGTAAGGCCGGTGGGGGATTGCACCAGCAATCATGGGTCCAGCATGCTAGGATTTAATGATACTTTTTAACTATAAACTGAGTACTGCGTGGAAGCGCCTTCCATTATCAGTACATTAACTCGAATCATCCCCTCCTTTGACTGCAACAGTGCACTGGCCAAAGGGGTGTGTGCCCACTGTGGGCGTGAGTAAGTCAGTAAGTACCCCGCAAAATGTGGAGGCTGTGCACGCCCCTGCTTATCCTGCGAAGCACCCCTCCCAGGGTTTTGACCACTGTGCATGCTGTGCCCATCATTACACAAGACATTACAACCCCATCTCTTATGGAGATGACTCTTTTAGCTATCTTAACCTATTTATCCTAACCGAGCATGCTGGACCCCCGCCACAAAGGGGCTTTGGAACAATGTCCCGTCCCCCACCACCTAGGAAATCAAAACTCCACTGAGATGTTTCGTCAGAGTGGCCAAATACAATCGATTGCCCTGATCAGATAAATGGACTCCGTCTTCTCTGTATAAAGTTTTGTCGGTGTGCACTATCCCTGAGTGATTAATAACTGTACCCCCCCACACTGTAAGCCCATTTTGTTATTTCCTTATTGATCCTTTTCTTAGTTTTGTCTATTTTGCCCGGTTTCCGTGCTCCCCTCCACCTAATTCTGGGTAACCAATTTGTCCATATCAATTTTGCCTCTTTGAACCAATCCTTTACTGTTAGTAAATCTGTTTTAATCTGTATTATCAATTTTACTCCTTTATTTGATGTGATGTTGTTCTCCCCTAAATGAATTATTATGTCAGGTTTGTTGCCTTTTCCCATGTGTTTCAATACCGGCAGAAGTTGTGCCCAGCGCATTCCGCTGGTCCCGTTCCATCTGATCTTTGCGTGGTCACCTAGGCCTAAATGTGTTCCCCTTTCTGACAATGCAGCCGCTCTGCTTGCCCATCTCACGATACTGTGACCCACAATCCATACTTCGCTTCTCGTACCGCCTCTGTATCCCATTCCTAATGAAAGACAGATTCGTTAGTGAGGGTAAGGTTTGATGTATCTCTTGTAGGCTCCAGACCTCCATCTCCCTACTGCCTTGATTGCCTGCTCTGGCAACCCAGCTTCGGCCGCTGTAGTGACCGCCCCTATCCTAAACGAATGGGATCCAAATTCCTTGAGGGGCAATCCTACCTTGCCCAGGGCCTTTCGGAACACTGCCGTAAATTGGTGACTGGTGAAGGGAACCCCGTTCTGATGAATAAAAAGGTGCCCAGATCTAAGGGGCCTTGACTCTACGTATTGGCCTAGGTGCTGGACAGGGCATATTGCTGTCTGACCACACTTATACAAAGAAACCGTGTGCCCCTTACTCCGCTGATCGGTCTTAGACCTGCGGAGGCGTATGGCTACTTTATCCCTTCCTATTGTGACATCTGTGTTCTGAAGGGCAGTGTCAGACCTATCTCTAGAGTTGGCCGCCACCACCTCGTTAATACGGAATTCCCAAAAAAATGTCACCACATACACCATCGAGAACAGCTGTAACTCATATGCATTGTAGCATACCCCTGACAGGACCCCAATGACCTGCAACAGTCTCAGCGTGGTGAGCGGCTTACGTAATTTTGGCAGAAGACGAGGGGTCCTGGACCAGCTCTCTAACATGTGCCTGATGAAAAATCCCTTGTCTGGTGATGGGAAGCCCATGAGGCGGTTGGCAAATACTAAGGCTGCCACTTTCCCTCCTATGGTACCTGGTGTTAATCCTCTGTCCCTTTGGTGCATTGCAAATTGGATCACCTCGGGCTCGGTGATGGGAAAACCAACCTCCCATCCTTTAACGTGCCGAAATTCTTGGAATTCCCTTATTGCCCTACCGTATGAGGCCTGGGTTCTCGGGGCCAACGATCCCTATATGTTGGCCTGTGCTGTTATTCCCCAAGGCTCCATAAGGCTGGTGGCAATGGTTCGGGGACCAAACTGGCCTCCGGTGCCAACTCTTGGAATCGGGCTATCTGGAATCGAGAAAGGGCATCGGCTATGCCATTGTCGATCCCAGGTACGTGTCTAGCCATAAACAAAATGTTCGCCTTCAGGCATGCTAATACCAATACACGTACTAAGCCCATTACCCTTGGGGATCTGGATGACAAGGTGTTAACTATGTGGACAATCGCTAAGTTGTCGCACCAGAATAGGACCGAACGGTTAGCAAACTGGTCTGTCCACACCAACACTGCAACAACAATCGGGAACAGCTCTAAAAATGTTAGGTCACGGGTCACCCCTTGCTGGTGCCATGCCAGGGGCCATCGGGCTGCACACCATCGGGTTTTAAAGTATATCCCGAAACCCGATCCCCCTGCGGCGTCGGACTGCACTTGTAGGTCCACCCCTAGTAATAATTTGGTCCTCCAAAAGCTGACCCCGTTAAAGTCAGTTAGGAATTCTATCCATGTGTTTAGGTCTTTTCTCATTTCATTTGTTACCCGTATCCTGTGGTGTGGTTCTAATTTTCCTCGTAGTTTCTCATATAAGCGGACTAGGAAGGCTCTGCCAGGGGCCACCACCCAGCAGGCAAAGTTGAGGCTGCCCACAAGGGACTGCAGGGCCAGTACAGTGGTCTTTTTTGTGGCCAGACACTCTTGTATCTTAATTCTAATGTCCTCAATTTTGTTTACCGGCAAGCTGGACTGCTCCATCACCGTGTCCAGTTCGATCCCTAGATACGTGAGCTTGGTACTGGGGCCCTCGGTCTTTTCAGGAGCCAGCGGTACCCCAAGGTCCGCCGCTACCTCCTGAAAGAGGCGCAAGGCCGCAGCATATTCCCTTATTTGGGGGCTTCCTATTTTGAGGAAGTCGTCGAGATATTTTGTGATCTCCCCTTTTTTCCACTTTTGTTTGAAAACCCATTCTATCATGCTGCTAAATCTCTCAAAAACCGAACAAGAAATGGAGCAGCCCATCGGCATGGCCCGGTCAAAATAATACTGACCCTCGTACTGAAAACCTAGCAAATGAAAGCTTTCTGGGTGCACGGGTAACAATCGAAAAGCCGATTTCATGTCACATTTCGCCATCCATGCCCCTCGTCCCATCCGTCTAGCCCTATCCACAGCCACATCAAAAGATGCGTATTTGATTGTGGCAAGTTCCTTTGGAATGGCGTCATTCACAGATCTACCTCTCGGACGGAACAAGTGATGAATGAGGCGAAATTCTCCCAATGTCTTTTTTGGGACTGCTACAAGGGGGGAGATGAAAAGATTCGGTATGGGAGGGTGTTTGAAGGAGCCTGCTACCCTCCCCTCCTTCACTTCCCTTTCTATTTTGATTTTTATTATATGTTCCATTCCTATTGTGGATTTCAGATTATGAGCTGATACCACGGGGTTCACATGTGCAGCGGGTATCCTGAATCAATTTTTAAACCCCTCTACTATGTATGCTACCTCTTGGCAGTTCGGATGTAGGTACAGGGCCCGCTCCAGTCAATCAATTCTGACTGGTGTTGGCCCCCTGCATTGATCGGGCACCACTGGGCTGCCCTGGGACCCCCTTGTTAAAGCTACCCCTTCTCGTTCCTCTGCCTGAGTTTAAAGCAGTTGGTAACTGGGTGTCCCCCCCCCCCCACACACACACACATCAAACATCCGTGCTGGAATTTACATGAGCTCCTATTACATCTTGCCCCCCGGCTATATTCCCAGCAGTATCCCTGGGTCCCTTGGGTGTTCTTTTTCCCTTCACCACGAAAAGGTTCGTTGGCCGCCGCTACTCCCCCTTTTATTAATGCGTGTCCGCTCTCAGACAATGGTACTCTGGTAGCATCCACCATGCATTCTAGCCATAAATCTATTGCGTGGGTATCCCAGCGCAAACCCGGGTTCAAGGTGGCCCTATGCCTANGGCCCTATGCCTAAACGCCTCATCATATCTCAACCATGCCCCTGGGGGACCCGTTGTGTATGTTCTACGCACTATATCCACATACTTGTGGAGCTCTAATCCCCGCCCTGGATCGGCCTGTAATACCACTCCCATGTAGACGGCGAACGATGATGTCCAGTTCGCCCAGTTCCTGTCCGCTTTAGGGCGGCGGAACTTCTCTTTGTCCTTTTCTTCCTCTTTCTCAGTGTGATCCAGTATGGGGTCACTAAACATCAGGGCGAACACGTCTACGTATTCACCCTTCCAGATTTTTTCTTTTGTGGCAGGCACTAAGTGTTCACCAAAAGGGGCCCCCACGCTACTGGGGGCCCCTCCTGGTGGAGGTGGGGGGCATTTGTGCGGGGCGGTGGTCCCCCCTGCTCTTTCGTTCCCTGTTGCCGGAGGGCCCTCGCGACCAGCTGGCATTGTTGCTCCCCCTTCTGTCCCTTGTTCATTCCCTGTCCTAGCTGGTTGGTGGGCCTTTGTGGGTGGTGGGGGGGCTGGTGTAACCCACACCCATTCTCCCTCCAACCACATCCTTCGGGGCCCCTAGGGAACCTTGGGGTTTCCTGGTTTTTTCACCCTTTCATCTCCCCGCATAACTCCTACTTGGGGGCAAGTTCGTACCCTCGGGTCCCCTGGGGGCTGTCATCTCCCCGTTCCCGCCCCGTGGCCCCTGTTCCTGTTCCGTTACTCCACCTTGCTCCACTGGTCCTGACAGGTCCCTGGGCTGGTCTGCCCCTCCTCTGCCTTTTTGTAACTCTTTTTCCAGCTCCTGTACTCTTAGCCATAATTCTTAATATGTGGGCTGTCCTCCTGCCCTGGGGTCTTCCCTCCGTCTCCTCCTGGCTGGTGGCGAGTCCCCCTGCACAGACAAAGGAGAAACCCCCTCCCCTCCACGCGCTCTGTGCCGGCCTGATCCGGTCTCTTGTGGCTGAGCTCCATGCGTGGCTTGGTTTTGTCCCCTTAACTGATGTTCAACTAATCCTGGGCCCCTATTGGGTCCCCCGCCCCTGCCTCGTTTCTGCCATGGGCTTCGCGGGTGCCTGCCGCATACATGGCCTCTAGCAATGGGCCCAGTCCCGAAGTTAAACCATCCCCGCCTTGCCCTTCTCCCTGGTGGCTCCCCACCTGTGTTTGCTCCGGGGGGGATGAGGCCGGTAACTCCCCTTGCCGACCTTGCCCTTCCCTTTGTGTGCCCGAGGTAGTGGGGCCGGGGTCTACTCCCCCAGCTTCGTCCCTGTAGCGTATGGGGGGGATGATAACCCTCCCCGCCCTACTCATGTTATGGCCTTCACGGGGGCTCTCTTTGGGGCAATCTCCTGTTGGGGCCTGATTCACTGCCATGCCCCTTTCACTCACCTCCACCATGGCCCCCATTGCTTCTAAATTGTCTTCTTCGCTCCTTGCCTGCTCCCTCTCCCTTAGTTGTGCCTCGCAGCACTGAAATCTCTCCATTATTTCCCCCGGGGTGGGGTACCCTGCTGGGTTGGTTCATTCCCTTTCTTACCCGCTCCTTTCCCGGGCGAGGCGGCCGCTCTCCCCTCTGTTGCCTTTCTTTCCCCCATCCCCTTTTCTTTTTGTCCTGCCCATCCTTGACTCTATACCTTATGGCTTGAAGCAGCAGCCTAATGCCTCTGCTGCTGCTTCTTCAGTCACTTAGCCCCGTCTGCCACTCCCACGCGGCTCAGGGAATCCTCCCTTCTAAAGGGGAGGAGCCCCATACCCCGCGCTGCGCTGTGCGCCTGCGCATCGGGCGGTTGCTAAGCAACCCGCTCAGAGAGAGCCCTGCTAAAGGGGCTCTCTCAACCAGCCACGCTGTTCCTTCCCGCGCCTCTTTGCAAAGGGAAGGAGGGGGGCCCCGACAATGGCCCGTCGCTGCCATTTTGGCGGCAACGGGTGCATGGCAGTAAAGCACTTTGAAAGGTGCCATTCCAACAAGTTTTGGGGCTTGTTGGACTGCTGAAACAAAGAGAGAGTCTGCTTTCCTTCCATCCCCTCCCTTCTTTCTCACCCCCAAATACTAATTTTAGACCCTTGCTGATCCTTGAAGATTTGGAATATTTATCTGACAGTGACCTTTTAATTAGCATTGTGCCCTGAAGTGTAGGGAATGAAGACAAGGGAAGATAGGCCAGGTTGGCACCAAGAAAGCAACTTACCAAAGTAGCATATTTTTTTCCTATCAACAGGGCTGCAACCAGTACCAAAAGCAGCTCCCCTTCAGCTTCCCCAAAGAGATGTCTGATATATTGTTTAATGCACATTCAGTTCTACGACTCGCATAGATTGCTCTCTCTGTGCATATTTAGCCTCTTCACGTTAGCGAAATGTGCAGAACTAAGGATGTTGTTAGAAAAGTGCCTCCGCACCCATTACCTGCTCAGCGTGCATGTTGCAGGGCTGCATAGGGCACCGATGCAGCCCTGCAACGTGGGTAATAGGTGGGGAGACACTTGTCTTAAAAAACACCCTATGGCAGACTCTCGCTGCGTGTTCTATTTCTCACTTAGGAATAAAACCCAAGACACTCACTTGAATGTACCAAAAGCGTGCATACTTATTTCTGATAGAACTCTGCCCCCTACACCCACCTATTTTTATTCTGGTAATCCCCTTTTTCTTTTTTCATTTGCTTTACCTTCTTTCCTATCTTTCCAGGTAGCTATGGTGTTCTTTTTGTTTTCCTCCTCCTCTTCTACTTTTGCTCTCACTACATTTCTCCATCCAGTGTGTTTAATTCCCTTTATTTTCCTTCATGAGCATTTTCCTTGCTCTCTCTTGCTTCATTCCTTCTCAGCTTTGTTTTCATGTCTCCTGATTCCCTCTATCTGTCAGTGTGTCTGACCTAATTTCCCCTCTGTTTCCTCCCTTCCCTTTGTCTCCTTATTGAGTCTGTTCATTTCTCTGTTTTGACCCTTTGCCTTCTCTGCTTTCATTTCATTTTTATCCATTTGTTTCCTTTTTCATACCATTCTTCTCTTCTGTACCTACCTGGAGGTGCTTTATTTTAATTGTAGTCTGCTATGGTAATAGCAAACTTTCACCTGCCATACCATAATCTACAGATTTTTAGCAGAGTTTAAATCCTACACATAAGGTGCAATCGTACCCCCCCTGATAAACTGCGCCGAGGTAAGGCGCAGTTTGAATATGCCGGTGCTCAGGCACGCTTGTGCACCGCCGGCACAGCAAGCCATGCAGGGCATTGATGTGCCCCTTCCGAAACTACCTACTGCACGCACGGCACACCTGTGCAACTGAGCTCACGCCGCCCAGCACACAGCACCATGCATAAGTCAGGTGCTGGATTGTACCTGTACACGTGAACAAAGGAGTGATGTGGCAAGCACCCCCTTCAAACACCTTGCACAACCTGGTGGAGGCCATCCCACATGAAACCAAACAGGATTTGAACCCACAGCCTTCAGGAATGTAGTCAAATGCCTTAACCGCTCACCCACCACACCTGTTGAATTTTTGGACTCCTTTATAAATATTAAAATCCATGCCCTCTCATGGGTGAAATCCTGACTCTACATAAGTCTATGGCAGTTGGAGATTTTCTCTCTGCTCCCCTTTCCTCTTTCCTCCTCTCTGTCCTGATAGGAAAAACTATTCCTATCTATGCAGGTAGCTTACCAGGGAAGATCATGGAAACCATCAGATAAATTTCAGTATGTGATGAAATATACAATCCACAGCCACATGATTTTTCCTAAATTATTCATAATTACATGTATTCTAGTTGGTTTAGATTTATGCCTCATCTTTTACAAAGAGCCTTTGTCAGCTTTGACTGTACGTTAGCAAATATGCTTCCATCCACTTGGATTTATTACACGCTTTAGTTGTAATTAACAAATTTGATTCTAATGAGGCCTGAACGGTCTAAATTTCAATGCACTAAACACAAGCATTTTTTTGCTAAGTGATTTTCCCTCACAGGATTGCTAACTCCTGTGACTGCATTCCAGGGCTTATGATTTTAGAGGCTTCCTATGGCTCTCTGTGTTTTGCTGTTCTTCTAACAAACACACTGAAAACTTGTGTTCTCAGAGGGAAAAATCTTCCATCCGCTAAAGCCAATGACTCAGCTCAATTGGTGAAATTTTAATTGAAGAAGACTAGGTCAATTTCAACACTCATCTTGTCATTTTAGGGTTTTCTTTAAAGATGTTGCTTCTAAATTCTTAATCTCATTTTGAAAATAAAAATGTATTTCTCCTTATTGGCTGCGGAGGAAAGCTTGACAATATTTTATTTAATTAATTTATTTGTTTGTTCATTCATTCAATTTTTACTCTGCCCCTCCCTCAAAGACTCAGGGTGGCTTACAAA
>QEPC01011071.1:432245-451770 GCA_003113815.1 Sphenodon punctatus | reverse complement strand
AACCTCCTCCCCTTCCCTGAATCTTGCCGGTCTAGAAGTCACCCTCCCGCTCCTCCTTGCCTCCATAGGCGGCGGGGGGGAACCACATCTGCTGGGGCCCTGCTCCCTGTCCCTTTCTGCCTTGGGAACTTCCCCTGCCTCATGAACCCCCGGCACCCTGTAATCCCCCAAACCTACCTCCTTTGAGGTTTCTTGGGGGTCCTGTATCCCCAGCCATGTCACAAGCCCTTAATAGGGACTCGCATTGGAGGAGCCGGGCGAACATCTCTGCCCGGGGGGAAGGAGTTCCCCTCCCCGCCTCAGCTCTGGCCTCACAGGCCTCTTCTTCCTCCTGGGTTTATGTCTCTACTGCATAAACTGCATATGTCTCTACTGTTATGTGTACTTCTGCTCCCCACTGCTTTCTGCCCAGGCCGGGAGAAGACCTGCAACGCGGAGATCAGCAGCAAGGAATCTTGCTGCTGATTCTCCTCCTCAGTTCCTTGTAATGGCGCGGCTCTTGCCGTGCTCAGGGAGTCAGCCCCTCCTAAAAGGCGCGGAGTTCCCAAGCCCGTGCAGCACGCAGAGCGGCTGCCTCCACGTGGGTTGCTTAGCAACCTCGGATCAGCACAGGTAAGGCTTCTAAAAGCCTTCCCAGCATGGCAGCTCCTCTGTGCCTCAGGCAGGGCGGGAGCACAACAATTGTCCCGTCGCCGCTATTCAGCGGTGAATGGGACTGATGTAGTCATACTGCAAGGGCTGTGGAAGGGCTGCTGTTGCTGGAAGGGGATTGGAGTTTGCAACATCTGGAGATGCCCCACTTCCCTCCACCCCTCTGGCTTGTAAAGAACTCCAGCCACTTCAGGCAGCTATTTGTGGGGGCTGCCAAAGGTGGTTGCCAAAGTCTATCAGCCATTTGTCAGCAGTTTTGCAGCCAGAGGCTGGGACTGGTCCATCTTTTTTGGTTTTGTGGTTTTTAAATGTTTTTGGAGGGGTGTGGGATGGGTGAGTTCTTTGGGGAGGAGGATAGGTATGGGTGGTGGTGGTGGTGGTGCCACGGCCCCACAGTGAGAGGAGAGTTATGGGGGTAGATGGCTTGTGCAATGCCCGTGGTAAGAAGGGGGTGCAGACATGGGAGGGGGGACAGGAGTGGGGAATGCTGCCATGGCCATTTAAATAGTGACATTATGATATTTTATGTTTCATTCTCTATCCCTTTCAAAATAATTCATAGAGGGTGGTTGCTGTGTTGGTCCCAAGTGACAGAGACACAAAGTGATTTGAATGATATCTTCTATTGCACCAACAGTTGTTGGTGGAAATAAGCAAGCTTTTGGGCCACACAGGGTCCTTCATCAAACAGATGAGGTCTTATTCTTTTTATATGTGTGGGAGGAATCTATGTGGGGGTTATCATCCTCCTTGTAAAAATATTCTTTAAGGCGGAGTCGGGGAGAGCGGGAATTGTCTATTTCTCCACATATCAATATGTTGTCTGGTTTTGTGGCACCATACTTGATGGGTACAAGACAATAAGAAAAATCTTCCCTGAACCACCCCTCTGGCCTTCAAACAACTCCCAAACTTCTCACAACTGATCATCTGGAGCAAACTACCCACCACCCAGGACACCCCGCAGGAACAAAATCTTTCCAGAAGAGTAGATGGAAAACCTGCCAACACATTTCTACCACCACCACCATCAATGCTCCCCACGGAAAACCATTCCACATACAAGGCAACGACACCTGCAAATCCCAAAGTGGGGCGTATTTCATTCAGTGCACCAAATGCCGCCATGGAAACTACATTGGCAAAACCCAGCAAAGCTTACACCAATGTATGAACTCGCATAGACATACAATTATGAACAAAATCACTGATGCTACAGTGGACAATCATTTCTCCCAGCACAACCACTCCATATCAGACCTCTCAGTCCTCATCCTCAGAGGAAACCTAAACACCACCCTCAGAAGACAGGCCTGGGAGCTAAAATGTGTAACTTTATTTGATACCAAAAATAATGAACTTAACAAGGACCTATTTTTCTCCAGACACTCCAAATATCTGTAATACCTTACAGTATATTGCATTTTTAATTTTTGTTATCCTCTGTACCAACTTCCTAGAAATCATTCTAACCACTTTGTCTTCATCTGTAACTGACCCCGTCAGCTGAATATTCACCTTTGTGAACCCAGTTCTTTGATATGCGTATTCCCATCACCTGATAAGCTCTTTCCCACTATACCCCCTACCCAT
Organism: Sphenodon punctatus; assembly: GCA_003113815.1. Taxonomy (NCBI): domain Eukaryota; kingdom Metazoa; phylum Chordata; class Lepidosauria; order Sphenodontia; family Sphenodontidae; genus Sphenodon; species Sphenodon punctatus. The sequence continues at coordinate 449,526 of QEPC01011071.1, read as the reverse complement.
CTGTTTGCCTTCTCTGTGTGTTTTCCACTACCTATTGTCTCTTGGGCTCCTACACCAATATGTAATTTTACAGCTGCGTTTAAATGTCTGGCACATCTTTCTCTCTCTTTAGCCCCTCCCTTCCACTACCCTGCCCTATCCACTCCCACTTATACCACACCCATTATATACCTGCCCTACATTTGCTCATTTTGTATATTTCTACTGGCTATGCTACATGCCTGAGGGAAGGACCCTGTGCGACCCGAAAGCTTGCTTATCCAATAAGATATAATTCAAACCATTTTGTGTCTCAGAATAATTTGCAAAATTCTGTTTGTGTTTTTGGTCTTGTTCTTGTTGTTCGTTTTTTTTTTTTACCAGAGCTGCACACTAAGCTGAGGTTTCAAAAAAATTGTCAACTATGACTCCAAGCTCACTAACAAAGTCCCAGTGAGATTTGGGAATCTTCCCACATGGGAAGAAAGGCGTTGACTAGCCTGAGATAAAGTGTCCCCAATGGTCTCATCCACACCTGCAAACTCTGGTAACTGTAGTGACCTCATCAGCTCAACCAATCGCCCTTTTCCCCCTCACCACCATTTGCATATTTAGAGTCTTTTGGCGAGATTCTTCAGGAAGCGTCAGAATAATCATATGTATTCCACAATCAGTTTGTGTATAGACAAGCCCTTTCTCATACTTAAGGTCTAATTCATGACCTCACCAGCATTTTGCTTGCAAAGTCACGTCTGCTTTAGCTCCTAGTACAGGCAATGCAGCACGGAGTAGCTGTGATTTACCATGTGGTGCTCCACTATCAGCACTAGGGGCAAAACAAATTTACATTTGTATTCAAAAGGTTAGTCTTTCACATAGTCTTTAAAAAGCAAATAAAAAAAACACCAAGTTCTTCTGCAGCGACAGCAACTGTACAAAAGTGTTTTATATTGAAATAAATCACAATAAGACCCATTAACATTTGGCTATAAAACAAGAATATGCAGTCTATATATTGTTCCATTTTCAGCTCGGCTCCCAAAGACATAATGGTCCAGATATCCAGATGAGGCAAGTTGGATTGCATGGAGCAAACCTTTGCAATGGTATAGCGATTTGCAAGTCTCCAAGGTCACCTTTTTGTATGGCTTTAGAAAATTTATATACAGAAGCATGTGCCAGGGTGTCTCATTCTTCTGCCAGTGTTTTTGCACTGAAAGGGAAAGCAGTGCCAGGAAGCATGGTCTGCAAAATGCCAACTGGAAAAAAGCAGATGTGAGCTCTTTCGGCCACATGGAGCTTTGAGCTCTCATGAAAAGGCGCCTGCAGTTGCTCCTATTGTCAGCAAGACACACTGAGCAATACAAATCTATGCCCATTATTATCTCAATAGCTTGCTCATTAGTTTAAGGTGATGGGACTTTTTATGTTTAATCAGACCCAGTGGGCGTTCTCTCAAATCCTGACGGTCCCAGAAGCTGTGTAAAACCATAGGACTAGGAAATAAACTCAGGCAGTGTCTAGTATTCTCAGACACCAACTATCATGAGACGTAACGGGTGGAATCAAACGAGACGAAAGCCTACATTAGCTTTCACTAGGCACATTCCCTTGTGCCCGTCTAGTAGACTTCCTCCACGCAATCACCACAGAGTCGCCACTAAAAACAGAGTCCAGGGACATTGCGGATACACCATGTGGACCAGTCAAGGCTAATGGGTGCCCACGTGTCCACATCTCATCAATTATTAGGTTCTCCCAGAGCCTCGCCAGCACAGAGTTCTGCCTAATGCTTACGGCCAGCTGAGAGGCAGTAGCAGTAGCAATCTCCCTCCCCTGCAGCCACCTCTCAGCTGAGAAGCACTATAGATCTCCTTTGCACCACTGAAACTGTCGCAAACACATGAAATACAGACAGGCTGTCCATTTATTAGGCTGGATGTGCTAAACATGAGATTGGGGGCTGGTGAGGGCTGCACGGACCAAACACCGATGGCAGTGGGATTGTGTCTCGTTTGATTCCACCCAGTATCATCATCATCATCAATTTTGGGCACTTTCACATGTGACGGCTGCCACAATGGCCACAGACTGCTCTGGGCCGTGGCAGGAGCTGTCACTCCAGCCAGGACTTGGCCCAGCCATGGAACAAATGTTACAGTGGCTGGGTTGGGGGCAGGGACATGCTCGGACGTGAATCCGCATGTCCCTGCCCCCGGCTGACAGGCAGCCAATGACAATTGCTATGGCACCTAGCCCCTGCTGCCACTCCATACCACAGTAAGTAAAGTGGGCTATCAGATGCGATAGTCTGCTTTTCTCTGGCTCCAGTGGCTGGTTCTGGACCATGGTGGAGCTTAGCCTGGGCTGTGACTCAGGGATTTCTCCAAGTCATATCTTGAGCTAAGCTACACCATGGGGAGGAGCCAGACCATGGTAACATCTGGTGGCTCCTTTCAAACATAACGGTGACACCCAGATTAATCTGTGCAAAGGCGGATTAATCCATGTCACCTTCATGTCTGAAAACACCCATTTTTTGTTCATGGCTTTTGTCAGAAACTATGTACAGGAGGAATTAATTAATAAGCAGAAAATCCAATATAATAAAGTTACATCAGCATAAAATATTAAAACAAATCACAAAGATAATTTTTAAAAAAAGAATTACCTTGACTTTCTTTTGAGCCAAGTAAGCAACCAGACATATGTTCAATCACTGTTTGAGTTGTGGGTGCCAGGAGAGGGGGCAGATCAAGGAGGCATAGTTGCTCCCACCCATTCTTGTGCCTGTAACGACCCGGCCTTGAATCAGTGGCCTTTGAGCCCTGAGTGCAGCGACTGGGACCTCCACACCACTGGAGGCAGTTTGGCCAGGGCCTAGGGCTAGTGCTGATGGCCTTCCAACATGCTGGTCAAGTCACACCCCTCCTAAGCTTTTCTCCACACACCCTAGTTTCCTGGTTGGCTGCTGGCCTGTATATAAGGACAGCCAGTAGCCACAGGATCATTGGTCTCACTTCTGTCTTGGTTCCTGTGCTACCTACCTGTGTGCTGCTTCCTCATGTTTCCATGCACCCTGGACCGGCCCTGCACTCCCACCTCCTGGACCTAGAGTGCACTTTGGGTGGCTGGAGCCCAGCCCTTCTGATCTTCCCTCCTGGAACCCCGGTCTTCTGATCCCACTGGTAAGTTTGGCTGCTTGTATACTATGGCTCAGCATCTGTTTGCATGGGAGCCCAACCTCTGTGGGATGCGCCCCCTGTGTGACTGCCCTTTGACACCGCCCTGTCTAGTGCCAGCTCTGCCTCATCTTGACTAGTCCTGTTTGTCTGGTCTTGTCTGCATCCATCCTGGTCTGGATCCATCCTGCTCTGCTTCTGCCATGTCTAGTCTATGCCTGTCCCCTTGATCTGTGTGTCGATCCCTGCCATGATCTGTGACCCTCAGACCCAGCAACTTGATTCCACACCATATGGTTATTGATGGTTTTAAATTGTTTTTATGGAAGCTGTTTTTATTATTGGAAGCCACCCCAGGCTGCTTGCAGGAGGGGCAGGGTACAAATTTATAAAATAAATAAATAAATAAACCCTTGGTTGGTTCCAGTCATTCCTCTTGGGAAGGACCCAGCAGGTTGTCTTGGGAGCAGAAACATCTAGCCCTGGGCCCTGGACTGTGGCATTCCGTAAGGTTCAGTCTTGTCTCCTTTATTATTTAATGTATATATGCAGCCCTTGGGGAGATCGTGAGAGGGTTTAGTGTGCATTGCCACCAATACGCTGATGATACCCAGCTTTACCTCTCTTTTTCAGCTGACCCAGGCCCTGCTGTCTCCATGCTATCTCAGTGTTTGGAGGCTGTGATGAGTTGGCTATGGCAGAGCAGACTGAAGCTCAATCCCGATAAGACGGAGGTGATGGTGGTGGGCCGGGCGGGGGAGGTGGTGCCCCCTCTTGTGGAGGGGGTGCGCCCCTTCGTGGCTCAGCAGGTTCGGAGTCTGGGAGTATTATTGGACACGGGTCTCCGTCTAGATCAGCAGGTGGATGTGGTGGCGAACGCGGCTTTCCGCCAGCTGTATCTGGTCGGAGGCTGCACCCGTATATCTCCAGACCTGACCTGGCCACTTTGATCCATGCCTTCATCACCTCGAGGCTGGACTATTGTAACACACTCTGCGTGGGGCTTCCGTTGACACTGGCACAGAGATTGCAGCTAGTGCAGAATGCGGTGGCCCATCTCCTAACAGGGATGGGCCGACAAGAGCACATAACAGCAGTGCTCCATGCACTACACTGGCTGCCTCTAATGGGCCGAGCCAGATTCAAGGTGTTGACATTGATCTATAAGGCCCTGTACGATCTTGGACCTGGATACCTCAGGGACCACCTCACCCTCCGTGACTCAGGACGGACTCTCCGATCCACCAGGGGTGCCTTCTTGGAGGTCCCCCACATAAAGCGGGGGGCTATAATGGAGAGGGCGTTCTCGGTGGCTGGGCCCCGGCTGTGAAACTCCCTCCCAGAGGAAGCACGACTGGCCCCGAGTCTGCTGGCCTTCCATCGGGTCTGCAAGACATGGCTGTTCTCCCAGGCCTTTGGGGGAGGGGAGGGTGGGCTAAATTTTTGTATGGGGGTATTTTAAAATTGTTTAAAATATCTGTGTAGATTTTTATATTTTTTATATTGTGATAAAAAAATTATTTTATGTTGGAAGCTGCCCTGAGATGCCGTAGGCATAGGGGGCAGCATATAAATGGAATGAAATAAGTAAATATAATAATAAATATTGGATCCTGATGCTACACCAACTTTCCAGACTTTGATCGTGCACTAACTTAACCAGCACTGATCCGGGCAGGGCTACATTTAAAATGGGTGAGGATGGGCAGGTTTCCCATCCAACTTACCCAACACCAATCCTGCCACAACTCTGTATTCTAGCCTGTGGACCTCACAGGCCCTTTGGGCAAGGGGCAGGGCTACATTTAAAATGGGTGGGAATTAGCAAGTTGCCATTGTGATGTGGTCTGACCCCTTTCCCAAGTGCCTTGATGTCACAACGTTCAGTAAGGGCATTCTTGCCCCACTGAATTTAATTCTGGCAGCACCCCCGGTTGGGGATTGATTTTTCAGTAACCATATTATAGGCCCTTTTTAAATGAGCTGCAGCTGCAGGGGCAGTGCAGTGTAGGGGGATGGGAGCACACCCAATCCCCCCTGCATCCCCACACATACCCCTGCATGGAGCAACTTGCATTTTCACCGGTTGCTCCGTGCGGGTGTGATGGGTAGAGGCGGGTGGAGATGCGTGTTATGCGGGAGCGCGCATGAACACCCACCCACCACTGCTTTCAAACAGGACACACCCACTCATGTCCACTGCATGGGCATGAGTGAGTGTATTTTGTGTAAAAAGGGCCATAATCTCTCTTTTGGTCCAGCCAACTTTATCAGAACCTTTCACTTGCAGAATATCCTATATAGAACAAGAACAAATGTAATAGCAAACCTCTTCTATTTCAGCTTACTTAATTGTTATCTGAAAATATGGGATCTCTTCTTTCCTCCCCACTAAAACAGCAGTAGGCATCAATGAAAAATGCAACCTTGTAACCAATTTTCTTAATTCAGGATTTTTGATCTTAAGTAAATAGCGTTTATCAACGGTAGGGTTGATATACTTAAGAACAGACAAATGTCTTGAATTTTGAAGATTCATAATATCAGTTTGGATATTTATATCTCTTCAGATATAAAGAGACATAATAAAATAAGAAGAGCTGGCAAAGCTAAGGGAATCCTGAAGCTTTGGACAGTAGGAACAGAGGATAATCTGAGGAAAGATCAGGTCTCGGAGGCTATGTGTTTGCTGGGGAGACAACAAGAAATGTTTCAGATTTTCTAAATCCCATTAGAGGATTTAACCACGCACATCTAATTGATTTCTGTGGGAATTGTGTAGCTAAATCCCTCAGCCAGCTTTGGGAATCTCAGTTAGATAGTTTACACTTGATACACAGTGCAGCAGGGAGCATCCAATGGAGTGATTCGGAAGTGTGGGAAGTGATCCTTGCCAAATTAAATAATTACCCCCAAAATAATGGACCTTGCAATAACATCACTACAATTTACAGGGAAGCACTGTCATTCTTTTGAAAAGCAAAGAGATGTTGCTCAAAATCAGCCAAAAGGGCCTGAGAGGTCTGACTGGTGATTATAAACATGTTTTGAAGCTGTTAAAATAATAGTTTTGGGGGGGAAGCGTAGGGGTGGAATAGGTCACATCCAGAAAGCTTGGTTTCCTAGCATACCACAAATGTACCGCCTAAGTGATGATTCTCAGCTCCAGGGGCTGTCGAAAGAAAATCTCTTGGGTTATTATTATCACTTTGACAGAAAAGACTGTTCTCCTGAGACATTAGAAAATAAAATGTGAACTTGACAGTACAGGAATGAATTGCTTCCTTAACAGAAAGAAGCTCCCTTGTGCTAGGAGGCAATCCACAGGCAGCAGGAAGGGAAGATAAATATGAATGTATACAGGGACCATATCTTTCCTATACCAAGAGTCTGAGGTCATAACTCTTCTCCATTTCCCCCCCCTTTCTCTTTGGTTTATAGTAGACGGGGGGAGGGGGGGAACGGGACAGGGTTAAGGTTTTCTTTTGTCCCATATTTTAGTTTGTATCCTCCTTGCTAGCTCTGCTAGCTATTACCATGTATGTAATTCACTGTACTTTGTGTCTATTTTGCCTTTTTACATAAACTTCTAGATGGTACAAGATTAAGACAGATGTCCCTAAGAGGGTTTTTAATGGATGACAAGGATATAAGTTCCTTACTTATTCAGCTTACTGGAGGCCTCCAAAAGCCGACACTATCTCTGCTATAAAATCCCCATGCCAAGCAGACGTATTAAATGTTTAGCAATTGACTTGCAAGGTGCTCTTATCATCCTTCTTGGTCACCTTTCATTTCTTCAGTCCTCTGGGCAAGATATAGGAATGGGCAACCTTTTGATCTGTAGCTATTTAAAATGTGAAAGTTGCAGATCTGGTGTTATACGAATTGGAAGAGATCATCAAAGACATGGTAGAGCCATTATAAAACGGTCATTGCAGATACCGCAGAGCTGGACCCACCAAAGACAGCATCCTTATTTTAACTGTTGCCTGGTTAGCTTGCTTTCCATTACAATTTAACCTTACTGCTTCCACTAAGCTTGCAGTGAGCCACAGGCTCAGCAATCTTGATGGAATTTGCTCCAAGAAGTTAGCCAGAAACATGAGAGCTTGAGAAGGGCAGAAATTTAGAGTAATATTCTGAAGAACCAGATTAGTATACTTACATCACTCTTCTAATCATGCAAACTGTGTTTTAACATTAGGATGAAGAAACACATAGCTAATAACAACATACTAATAACTAATCTTATTGGCAAAATGTGTATATTCATATACAGTCAGTGCCTCTTAATTGGAACTTTGATCATTGGAGTAGCTGTCTAAATGGGGCAGAACTCTAGGAGATTATTCTTTCCAATGCTAGTTAGTCTCCCAGGTATGGAAAGTTATTTAAAACTAAATTTGGATGATCTCTGGTTAAGACTTTGTCCAGATTAAGAACTGAGCAAATGCTGTTGGCAATGACTAGGGAAAGGAGTGAGGGAGTGCCCAGAGTCCAGAGGCTTTGCTCGTGTGACTGGAATGTGGTGTAGGATACTGCACATTATGTTCTTGAGTGTCCCCTGATACAGAAGTATAGGGACCAATAGATCCCCTGCAAGAAGGACTTCCCTTGCCATTATTCCTCTAAAGAAAAAGTAATTTGGCTGTTCCAACAGCATGATCTGATAATTGTATGGAGACTGGCCATCTTCACCTTCAAATTAGAGGCAGATAGGCGTTCTAAGAACTGAGATAGGCGAATTGTATTGGTATGAGTTGTGAAGCCCCTGGGGACTGATTGTTATAGTTTGGATCCTTATATTAATTTTATCCCTTGTTGGAGCCCTGTTTTGTTTTATATGTTTTATTATTGTTACATGATTGTATTACTGTGTTTTGTCCAGTGGTCTACACTATTTGTATGTTCTTGCAATGGTCATATGGCTACGCAATAAATTTAATTGATTGGTTAGAGCTCTTTCAGACATACACAATTTGTGCAGATTGTCAATAAAGCACTCTCTAGGAAGCACACAATTTACACCCCGGTCGCATTCATACTAGTCAGTTTGTCCACTCCACAGGTCCAGCACTCACGAAAGAGTTTTTCATATATTCCCTTACTGCACTGTTTTCCTCTAGCTGACAAACTCCCTCCCCACTCGCTTCTCCAAGTCCCAGCCCTCTGCTCTCCCCTCAAAATCCTTCCCCAACCCCCAGGGCAAGGATTGCGGAGACTCCTCTCTCCTTTGCAAGCTCCCAGGAATCACACCCTGCTAACCGTGACTGGTCAGTTTCACCTCGAGCCGGAAGTGCACACTCAACCTGTGAGATCATTCCCACGTTTAAAAAAAAAAAAAAAAGCGGACAACTTCCAGACCGCACTTGTAAAGGTAGGTTTCGCTCATGCGGTTGTGTGCTGATTTGAAAGTTGCACTGGCCGGGAATAGCGCGCACAGAGGACTTCAGAAGTGCATTAAATATGCACATTAAAGAAAACAGCACATATTTCATGAACGTCTGAAAAGGCTCTTAGTTGGAGTGTTACTTGGTTTGATTGGGATGCAAGGTTTTCAAATTACAAACTCAGACTGTTTTTCAGAGCAAACACTTCAGCACAGAAGCTGCAGATGCTGTACAAGCTTAGACAACCTAGGCAGGAAATTTGAAGACAAGCTGAGTTGACTGTCATCTATCAATGTCAGAAAAAAGTTCAGTCTGAACAGGGCCAGCCTTATGATAGGGTGACCCAGGATGATCGCCCCAGGCTCTGCTATTTCCAGGGGCCCTGCAGTAGTCTCTGTTTTCTTCACGGCAGAGTGCAGGGCCCCCTCTCCCTCCAAGCAGGGCCCCAAATGCAAACACCTCTCGGGCCCTGTGGAGGGTATCCCAGGGACAGGGCCATGTGGGCCCCACATTTTATCTTTGCCCTGGACCCCACCGATTTTAAGACTGGGCTTGAGTGTTCTGAAGCAGCGAAGTCTCCAAAATAGCAGTTGATTGACTTCTATTTCAAATGATACATTAAGCATTTATTCATATTGTGATGAAATCTTAGTTTTCTTTTAATTTAGAAATTAAGCCATAAAAAGTATCATGCTTATACACATTGCAAATGATGAATACTTTTATAATCAATCATAACCTAAGATCATCTTTCCTTTTAACTGGGACAGGTGTTTATTCAGTATACTGTGCAGAACTCTCCCCCCCCCCCCCCCCAACCCCAGGGGAGCTGCTCAACCCTGGTACAAAGAAAATTAATCACAACAGGGAAAGCTTACACTTATTTATGTAGAAAGTTAGGTAAAGGTGGTAGTCACAGGCCAGCAGGCCCCAAGGAGAGGGAAGGGAAGGATACAGGGTGGGTGGATAGAGCACATGAATAACAACAGTCCAGGTCCCTCTTCACCCCTCTAGAGGTGTTTCCCAGAGTTACTCCATCCCAGAGCGCTCAGATTACAGCAGTGGCTTACAAGTCTAAATCCACTGGCCATGTCTGGTGCTGTGTCTGCACTGCTCAACTCCTCACATTGTGGCTGTCTGATCCTCACCACGCAGGGTCCAGCAGTGGGTGTTTTTAAACGTGACAGTACCATGGGTGGCCACGCTTTAACCTGCTTGGCCACCTGTGGCACTGTAACGTCTGATTCTGCCTACCAGATGTTTCCCCAGGTGGGGTCAGGGCTGTCCCCTAGCCATGGCAGGCTTTAGCCCACGCTGGTCCTCGGCCTCCTCGCCAAGGCACAGCACAGGATAAACGCTGCCAAGGCCTAGGGAAGCCACCCCAAGACTGGGGTAGAGCGGGCTGTCACATGTGATAGCCTGCTCTATCTGACTCTGGTCCAGGGCTGAAGCATTTCCAGGCAGGCTTGGTGGCACCATAGGCTGCTGCACCCACCTGTCAGGAAGGTGAGCAGGCTATGCTCAGCAGCGCGGGGGGCACGGTCATGTGGACCATGTCCACACATCGTCCCTCCCTCTCCCCATCCCCTCCCCGGCCACCAGCACGTCTGTTTAGTAGCCAAGCCAGATTCTGCCCAGGGTGAGGGTTCTCACCCTGGGTGGGATGAAAGTGTGGTGGTGCCATGCGCTGTCGCATCTAAAAACACCCAGTCTCTCCTCATGGGGCTGAGTGCCTCTCCACTCACAGGCACAGGTACAGTCTCTGCTGGGCTCCTTACTCCACAGTTGGTGCACACTGCCCTTTTCACCAGCCCCTTCTCTGATTGCTTACAGCGCCACCTAAAATTACTGTTTTCCTCTTTTTGCCCAGTCACAAGAAAACCCCTCCTGCAGCCTCCAGCACTTCTAGCTGCTGGTCCTCTCAAACTTGACTGTTTGCACTGTACACTTGGATGCCACCTGCTGTTTAGTGAAATAACTGACATTACAATACCTTTTTAATAGGGATGGGGATTTCGGTTTTGGATAAAACCGAAAGTACCCGAAAATGACCATTTCGGATTAATACGAAATTTCGGTGCTTTTTCGGTTTCGGTACTATCTGATCTTTTGCATTGATTTTTGTACCAGATTTTTAACATTTCAGTTTGTCCCCCATTGAAAAAACGCAATGTTAAAAATCCAGTACAAAAATCAAGGCAAAAGATCCGATAGAACCGAAACCAAAATTCATGAGAACCGAAACCAAACTTGACCGAAACCAAAATTTTGCCCAGAGTCCCATCCCTACCTTTTAATGACTCAAGGCATCCTGAAAAATCAGCTTCTACTATATAATTTCAATAAAGACAATTTTGCTAGTTCTAGAAACATGGGAATTGCCACACAATATCAGACAAAGTGGCCCACATAATCAAATATCCCATTCCCAAGAGGGGCCAGTACCAGCATTCATTCTTGGATAGCAGGGAAACGGAGGTAAAATTGTGTGCTTTCCTGGCAGCTTGCCAGTTGAATACGTAGACATCTGCGTTCTGGGACACTCTTGTGGTCCATTTTGCTGTAACTCCCACTGCTCCCCATCTGTCTCAGACTATCTACAGATAATTCTCTTATAGAGGAGGCACATCAGAACTGGCTTATGTCAGAGCTGAGACACTGGCTGTGATGACAGCTACAGTGATACGCAAGCCTGTCATGGGGGTAGCCAGCTGGGCACAATTTACCTGCTCTTCCAAGCGGTACTGTCATCTGTCAGTATCCACGGTTTTATGACAATGCCATTACCCTCTGACACTCAGTTTATAGGCAGGACATTTACGATTCATTGTTTCCTACTACATATTGAGGCTAGTTTGATCAGAGGCTTAGTTAAGGTAGTAATAGTGGGTACACTTCTGTACCCTGTAATGCCAGTAAAGTACTGTTGAAATTAAGGGTTTCTGATGTTCCCCTTTCTTAAAATGCACCCACTACGTCTGTTTTGCCTTGCATCCTTTCCCCACCTACTTTTCCCCTACTTTCTACTTTTTCTTTTATATGTTGATCCCATTTTTCTCCTTATTCCTTACTTTTTCTTCCACCTTATGTGGACTTCCATTTGTGATGTTTTCCTCCTCATTTTCCACCTACAAACCAAACTCATCTCTGCTTTCTCTACAGCACTCACTTTCTCCTGCCACTGGAAATGGCACTGACTAGGGCTGTATGTTCAGGTTTCAATAAAACACAAATGAACCCCCAAAAGAGCCCTTTTTGGCTTCCATATTCAAAGCACAAATACTAAGGCTGCTTTCCCAAGAGACGGAATGCTCAGTCTTTGGTGCCGTAGGAGCCAGCGCGAGTCAAATAACGTGCAGCTCCCGTCTCATGGGAAAGGCGGAAATACGGATCTCTCACCGGCAAGAATGCACATCTGACAGATTAGGTTCACTGTCAAACTGGCAGAGCCTCACTTCACTTCTATGTCGAAATAACCCATATTCATCCACCTGTGTTCACTACATTTCCCACATTGGCATGATGGGAAAAATGCAGCGAACACAGGCAAAGATACAGACACAAATACAAAAAATGCAAATACTAAATACAAATACTTGACCCTGTGCACAGTCATAGCACTGATTATTCTTGTGTGACTTTGTAACAGAGTGGATGTAAAGAGGCAAAACATCCACTAGAATTCAATTAAAGCTGCAAGCTAGCTTCTGCACCCATGATAGAAAACATGTATATACAACTATACAGCTAGCTAATTAACCTCTAGCTACAAGCCCACAGGTGTAGAGAGCTGAGGAGAGGTTTGTGTAAAGCCCTCCCAATCAGGGGAGGAGCTTATAAACCGGTAGCTTGCCACTTCAGAAGAAGAGGTCAAGGAGAAAGGCTGCTGAGTCTGGCCAGCCTAAAACCTGCTGAGGAGCTGCAGGAGACAAGCCTCAATCCTCAAAAAAAAACCTGGACCGGCAAGCCCACACCCTTGGTCTACGCAGACACCAAACCTAAGGTGGGACTTTACTTTGTTAAATTGGCCCCTGGAAAAGCTGGGACTGTTTGTTAATCTGGTTTAGAAGGAAGCCATGGACTGCCTTTGAGGATAAAGCCAAGAAGCACCCAGAGCCTGTGACCTGGTTCAAAGACTTTGCTTTGCCTACAGGCTTTTACTAAAGAAATAGTGTTTATTCCAGATCGGAACAACTTTATGTTATCGTGTATGTTTGGGGACCCACTTATTGGGAGAAGTGCCACAAGTCCAGTGGAATGGACCCAACTATTAAGGGGAGAAGTGGAGGCTGGGAGGGCATTAAAGCCCTAGTTGGGGGTGAAGACCCTGAGACAAATAAATTGAGAGAGTGCTTTTTTGGCTGACAACCTCCCAAAGGCTCATTGAAAGTGCTACTTGGCACTATTATTGCTGTACCCAAGTAGAATGATTGTGTGCCCTGCAAGGGTGAAAGAAGAACTGATTTGTGGGCCTGGGAATTGAGCTAAGCACCTTCTCCAGAGTAGGGCTGAAACGCTATTTCTGCTTTTTCTCAGTTATCGCCAAGAATCGCGTTTCTCATCACATTTTAAACTAGAAACTATAGCCAAGAAAATTGCTGTCTCGACAATTCTCCGTCAAGAATCTTTTCTTGAATTACCGGTTACCGTTTACCAGATTGTCATTTACCATTGGATTGTTGGTTACCAAGTTGCCTGTGAGCCAAATCCAATAACCAATAAATATAGTAACAAACCAATAAACAGGAATGAAAGGATTTGCCCATGTGGGATGGGGGTCCCTGAGGATTTGATTCATTACATTTTTGAATGTTCTTTCCTCTCTGATCTTAAACAGGAATTGATTATTCCTTGTCTCCCTCCCTCCCACCCCCCTCTCTGGCTCCCCACTTTTCCAAAAAAGAAAGATTAATATAGCTGTTACAGCAAGATTCTGATGAAATTATTCAGAAAATGTCTGTTTTTGCCTATAGGGTAGCAGAAAGGAGAACTAAGTTTCCCATCATGATCCAGAGAAAATAGTGGTTGATATGTCCCCTTATTGTATATTATTTGATAGGGCTTTAGTGCTTGTTGATGATTATTTTGAGATACAACCTTCCAACTACCAGGTCTCTCGTGAAACTATCCAAAATTGCTGTATTTGCTTATAGGACTGTGGAATGAGAGCTAAATTCTCCATTTTGGTCTTGATAAAATAATGATGGATAGGTCTGATTTTAATATTTGTCAGGGCCTTAAGTGCCTATTGATTACTTCGAGACATATCTGGGCCTTTTGTAATATTGTTTGTCTTGGACTAGTGCTTGTTGATTATTTTGAGGCATATGGATTAGGTCTTCTTTTTAGGTAAAGGTCTCTACCTATAGTGGGTTTTGTAATAGTTTTTATTATTTAAAATTGGGGGAAATTATGTCTTGTACTTTTGGGCTAGGAGATGTATATTTCCATTGCGGGAATAATTAGGATAATAGTAAGAATACAATTTTAAGTATAACACATTTACATGATATTGAGTTTGTAATTTTTACAACATTTGTAACATTTACATGATATAGAGTTTGTAATTTTTTGTGTTAATGGCTATGGTAAGCTAATGCCTTGAATAAATGAATGAATCATATAAAAAATAACCAATAAAAACAAACCCAATAACAATAAACACCGTAAATGGCAAATCACAGTAACCGGTAAACATGACACATGGTAAATAGTAGGGGTGGGAATATTGGTATCGGATAAATCCGATACACCCGATATTCAGGTGTATCAGATTAATCCGATATTTAATCTTTACGTCAATGGCCGCAATGTAAAAAAATCGGTAAAATGGCCAATGTTAAAAATCCGGTATGCTGATAAAGGTAAATCCTATACCGGGGAGAACTGATACCAGTAAATCTGGTATCCGGTATTCTCCCTGGTGTCCCACCCCTAGTAAATAGCAATACCAATAAAACTAATAAACGGCAAAACCTTACAGTAACCAGTAAACGATAAATAGTAAATCGTGGTAACCAATAAATCAAGTTTCATCCAAGATCTCAATTGGGGTTTGAAAAAGCTGCAAAATCTTGGCAGCAATACTCAATTTCCACAAAATTATCACAAGAATCAATTTGATTCTTGTTTCAGCACTACTCCAGAGTTGGAGAGGCAACCCGTTGACAGGCTCCTCATGTGTTGTGGGGAGTATTATTTATTTTAGATCTCGGGTAAGGAGGAGATCTGTCAGAAGATTCTAGGAACTTGGGCTGTGATCCAGCTACACAAAATGTTGTGCTGGTGGCAGGGGTAAGAATGGACCGGCACAAAATGCACAGAACCCACATAGCTGATTGCACTAGCCTCAGCAGTTATGAGCCCAGGGCAGGGAAATGGAGGGGGAGGTTGTCACGAAGAAATATGAGGTCACACAGGCTAAAGGTCAAACATGGATGTAATGTTGAGAACTGGCAACTCCGTTCATGTAATCATGTAGTGTAAACTAAGAGCTGGGAAATTCCTCCAGGAAGGGGGACAGATAAAGGTTGTAGATTCCCACTCTGGAGAGCTAGACAGAAACCAATTCAGATGCAAATGGACCTTCCTGTTTACCTTTCTGCGGACGTGACAAACCTCAGGTTTCCCCAAGGTGGGAAGAACTAACAAAGACTTTGAAAAGGCTATTTAAGCGAACGAACAAGACCAAGAGAGACTATTAAGCCATCTTCGTCTACCTCTTGAAGAGAACTCATCTACATCTTGCTTGCCAGCAAGAAGACTGCTGGAACTATGGACCAAGAGGAAAAACGTTGCTTTCTACCAACTAAGAGATCAGTGCCCAGTCATTCTACATTACTGACTGAGAATGTGCTTTCTGTAGGGTAAGTTTTATATAGAGATTCACCCAGTATAGAATAGGAATGCGTTATGTTACTTTTCATTTCTTTAGCCACTCTGTATCAACTGCTCTAGCTTATGTTATTAATAAACTTTCTTATCTTTATTAAGAAGTGTCTGTGGTCTAACATTGGAAACACAAGCTGAGCAACTTGAGTTTCCAAGCTCTTGCGAACCCAGAGAGAGAGAGAGTCTGTGAATGGGAAGTTTTCTGGACCTTGGGTGGCAAAAGGATTCTCCCCCTTGCAGAACTGGACCAAACAGAGAGAGAACTAGTCCAGGTGGTTTGCAAGTGAGGGAAATTGAGTCATCCAACCCAGGAAAGTGGGGTGTTGGACCCCCAAAACCGTGACAGAAGGGGTGACCAGGAGTAGACACTAGGGAAGGTGGAGGGAGACGGTTCTTGCAAGGGGCAGTGAGGGTGCTCAGGAAGCACTGCTGTTTGGGTATCAGGGCACAGTAAGGAGCAAGGGAGCGAGTTCGGGTCTTACCAGGGTGCAGAAGGGTGGTCGGGTCAGGAGGCTCGGTGCAAGTTCAGCCAATGCACCAGGGTGTTCTCAACTTGTGCAAGGGGAGGGGGGGTGAGGGAAATTATAGCAAAACAAGAGAAAAAAGTTCGATTAAGACAAGCCAGCCTGATTTCACCTGCTCCCCAAGCGCTATAGTAACCTCTCAGGTCTGCAAGATTGAGGGACATTACTATCTCCTACTGCCACAAAAAGGAAAAAGGCTTAAGGGACCAATTGGGAGGGAGTCTTTTACTCCCTTCAGGGGCTGGAAAACAGGGCTTTTGTTGGCATCACATTGTGTCCTAGCCCCATTATTCTTTCCTGTTGAGACATTTGCTAACTGAATTTTCATCTGGGAAAAGAGCCATTTGAGGTAACAGGTTCCCTCCCACCCCAGGAAACTCCATTTTCCTCCTCTCCCTTTCATTTTTAGGGATTGAGTTTCACATTTGCCCATGCTAAGAAGGGTTAATAGCCCACTGACAGTGGTGGTGGGGGATGGATTACCCCAGGTCCCCTATAGGGGATTGGCACTGTGAGGAGGAGAAAAGAGCACCTCCCCCTTTCTCTTAATCACAGAGCAACCAAGCAGCCATGGGCACAGCAGCATCCCATCCAGCCTCCCTGCCCCCTCATCCTGTCTCATTACCTACACACCCAGGTCCCCTACCCCTCCACATAGGCCCCCTAGATCCTATGTCCACCCCTGATTTTCCCCCACCCAGCCCTCACAGACCCCCTACCCCCCCAAAGGCTCCCCAGATCCTCTGCCCATTCCCTGCTGGCCTTCACCCAGACACCACCGCCCCTCCACACAGACCCCTGGTTTCCCATAGGCCCCCCAGATCCTCTGTCCCCCGCAGGGTTCCATTCTGTCTCCATTATTATTTAATGTATATATGCAGCCCCTGGGCGAGGTCATGAGAGGGTTCGGGGTGCAATGTCACCAGTATGCTGATGATACTCAGCTGTACCTCTCTTTTTCAGCTGACCCAGACCCTGCTGTCTCGTTGCTATCCCAGTGTCTGGAGGCCGTGGTGGAATGGATGTGGCAGAGCAGACTGAGGCTCAACACCGATAAGATGGAGGTGATGGTGGTGGGGAGAGTGAGGGAGGTGTCGGCCCCCCTTATCGGGGGGGTTCGCCCTCCTAGAGCTTAGCAGGTTCGGAGTCTGTGGGTGATATTGGATGCAGATCTCTGCCTGGATCGACAGGTGGAGGTGGTGGCAAAGGCTGCCTTCCGCCAGTTATACCTGGTGTGGAGGCTGTGCCCATACATCTCTGTCCCAGACCTGGCCTCCCTCATCCATGCCTTCGTCACCTCGAGGCTGGACTA
>QEPC01011071.1:413268-423416 GCA_003113815.1 Sphenodon punctatus | reverse complement strand
TGAGGAATATTTAATATTTTATCATCAACATAAATGTAATATATGTACTTAATTCCTTACCATACATACATTTATTCATTTTTATTAATAACTAAACTTTCACATTTTTTCATTATTAAACTTTAATTTATTATCATGATTTGACAATGAACATTTTTTGAGTGCATTAATTCTGCCCTTTACATGTATACAAATTGTATATATTTTGTACAATAAACTCTTAACAATTTATCAGTGTAGAGAAAATGATAGAATTTGTTCTACAGAATGTAGTTCTGTAGAAACAGAGTTAATGCACCCTGAAAAGAATGTTATGACACTAGTATGGTTATTAGCCTATGTTTTTATTCTATACATAGTACAGAATAAAATATAATCAGTAGATTTATATTTCCTCATTTTTTTGTTTGTCTGTTCTTTGCGATGACCTTTGGCCAAGCTAATAAATTTAATTGATTTGAAAAGAATGTTCATTGTCGAATTATGATAATAAATTAAAGTTTAATAATAAAAAAGTGAAAGTTTAGTTATTGAAAGTTTAGTTATTGATAAAAATGAACAAAAGTATGTATGGTAAGGAATTAAGTACATATATTACATTTATGTTGAGGATAAAATATTAAATATTCCTCATTCTGAAATAATTGCCATGTTTTTGGTGTTTATGTCTTGTTTCAATGTATGGAGTTGAAATTTTTTTAATTGTAATTGTAATGAATTTGTATGTTTTTTGGAGTTTAAGCTAGAGTCAAAATGATTTTGTGATGTTTCTGAAGAGGAAAGTTTTTAGTTTTAAAAACTATTGCGCATTTAACGTTTTTTTAAACTGTAAAGTTTTTTGTTTTGGTAAATCTACTTAGAAGTCGGAACCATGTTTGGAAACTAAATTTGGAAACTATGTTGAAACATTAGTTCATTATTCCTGAGGAATGGGACACGGATCACACTGGTAAAAGACAGAACTCAGTACAATGCATCACAAGACATACAAAGACAATTCATTTTGGCAAGAGTACTTTTTAAATTCCTGATAAGATTTCATCACAGCTGATTCTAGGGTTGGGTGAATGTTCCATTTTAGGTGAAAGCCTTTTTAAAAAAAAATTTAAACTAACTTCCCTTGACCAGTTAAAGTTCCAGGGAAGTTGTGGCCCTGTTCAAAATGGTGGCATGGACCCCTTCTGAATTGCTGCGGAGTCTCCAAAGGCCAGGGCTCCATGATTTTGAAATTGTGTGGGTCTGTATTTTACACCGGTGTTTCTCTACAAGCTTATTTGTGGACTTCATGTATTGGAGTCCCCTAACATATGGTGCCCTTTGCAGTAGCTTGTTTGCACATTCCTGGTTCTAGCCCTGCCCTGTGCTGACAGCGCACTGGAGTTAGAAGTAGCAGAGATTCTTCTTTAAATAGAAGTTGATGGAAAGCATGCAATATTCATGTCTTTTAAGTTGAGCAGTGGATGGGTTTGGAAGGCACGTGGTTAGACTTGGAGATTAATGTTTGTCAGGAATAAATAGTGCCAGACCAATCTCCTCTTTTGATTTGATAAAGTGACTGGCCTAGTGGACAACAGAAGTGCAACTGATGTAGTATATCTTGACATTAGTAAAGCATCTGACACAGTTCCACACAAGATACTCATAAGCAAGCTAAGGAAATGTGAGCTTGATGATACTACTATTGGGTTTCACAACTGGTTCAATAGTCATAACCAGAGAGTAATAATCACTGATTTCTTGTCAGATTGGGAACAAGTTATAGGAGGGGTCCTGCTGTTTAATATTTTCACCAACGATTTGGACAAAGAGATGGAAAGCGGTCATATCAAATTTGCTGGTGATGCAAAGCTGAGATTGATTGCAAACGCTCTAGAGGATAGGAAAAGAATCCAGAATTATCTTGATAAATGGGAAAATGGGCTGAAAAATATGTAGTTCAATAAAGACATACAAAGTACAACAGAGAAAATCAAAAGAACAAATAAAAAATGAGAGATGTCTGGAAAGGATCTGGAGGTTATAGGAGATGACAGAATCAATATGTCAGCAGTGTAATGCAGATGTTAAAAAGGAAAACGCTGTTTGGGGCTGCATTAACAGTTGTATTGTCTGTAAGACAAGGGATGTGATGATTTTCTTCCTACTCAGCCCTGGTCAGGTCCATTTGGAATATTGCATCGTTTTGATAACCTCACATTAAGAAGAATTTACCGAAACAAAAAACCTAACCTTTTAAAAAACTGTTAAAGACAGAACCATTTCTAAAACAAAAAACTTTCCTCTTCAAAAACATTTCACAAAATTGATTTTACCATAGCTTACACTCCAAAAAATATGAAAATTAATTGTAATTCAAAGGACATTTAACTGCGTGCATTGCAACAAAACCTAAATGCCAAAATGCATGGAAATTATTTCAAGAGTTTCTATCTATATTTCATAATTTAACATCAATGTAAGTATGTACTTAATTCCTTATCATACATACTTACTCTTATTAATATTTATCACTATGTAAACTCACATTTTTTCATTATTAAGCATTAATTTATCATAATTTGACAAGACAAAATTCAAACTGCCTTAACTGTCCTTTTCCGCAGATTTTTCTTGTATTGAACTAATTCTATACAGTTCTTTAAACGGGCACGGTGCGTCAGCCAGGGTGTCTGGGGCATTGCCCCTCCCACCCTGTGACCCAGAAGCTTGCTTTCTTAAGGCTCACTCACGAGTCTGACCTACTGACGCTTTAGTGCTGTTGCTGTGGGGGCCCAGCAGCCACAGTGCCTTGAATTGTGCACCGCACTTTGGGGTGTGAGGAAGACGTGCTGGCCAACTGCGCAAGCCCCTAGTTTGTTTCTGAGGGTGGCCACTGCATTGAGTCTCTGCTGCTGTGGGAGGGTCTGGGAGGAGCCATGGGACTTGGGAGGAGGAGCCAGCTGCCAGAGGCAAGGTGGGTGGAGCCAGGCAGGCCAGGACAGCGGGCAATAACTGACACACAGATGGGTATCCATATGGATGCCTGTGAGGGACAATTTCTGTGTTTTGTGGCATGGGCGGCAGCTTGTGCCATTCATACCACAGGCATGGGGCCACACGCTCCTGCCTTTAAACCAGTGGGGGGCACTGTGACAGAGCCCCTATAAGAAAAGAAACGCTGATATTTTAAAGGATTCCTGGGTGCCTAGACTAGACACCCAGGCCAGCAGCAAGCTGCAGCTCAGTGCAAAGGGGGCGCAGAGATGGTGCCCGTTCCAGTCACTCACTGGTTTCCACTCTGTCTCTCTCATCTCTTGTTATGCAGGGGGCAGATGGAGCTGAGGCTAGGCAGGCAGGTCCAGGCTGGTTGAGCAGCTGCGTGCGGGGGCTTCTCACACCTGGCTTCAGTGCCTGCTTTTAGCACCGTTGATGATGGCACCAGTTTGATGCTGCTGCTGCTACCTCTTTCCCATGCCTGCCCTGACTTGTGTGGCCACTGGCCTGTGAGACAACACACTGCAGTCTGTTCTGTTGCACGGCTGGAATTTGCCTTTGCCACCATGCCTGCTCCTGCTGTTGCACTGTGCTTTGCAATGAGTAGTATTGGGGGAGGGGGACATTGAGGGGTGGTTCTGTTCTCTTTGCTTTGCTGCTTTCCTGGCTAGAACTGTTTTTGTTTTTAAACAGAATAGCTTCGTCTGTGCCCCTGGCCTGGCCTCCATGTGAGAGGACTTGGTTGGGTGGGAGGGTTCTGTTCAGTTTGCTGCTTTTCTGGCTAGAACTGTTTTATTTATTTTATTTATTTATTTTTATTTTAAAAGCTGGTAGCTTTGTCTGTGCCCCTGGCCTGACTTCCATGTGAGAGGGACTTGGTTGGGTGGTTCTGTTTCCTTTGCTGCTTTTCTGTGGGGGGGAAGGGGCTAAATTCCATAGTTGTCCCCTATTCTTGTGTGTATGTTCTATTCTATTTATCATGTAAGTGTGAAATTCTAATGCTGGCACTGCTCTCCACCCCTGACAGATGGCGTACACATTCCCATTTTTTACAGAATTTTTGTACAGATGGGGAACTGAGGCTGTATAATTCCATATTAATCTTAAACTTTGGGTTGACTCGGCCTACCATTGGGGATGGCTCCACCTACTTCTGGCCCTGCCCACTTCTGGCCCCACCCTCCTCCCCACCAGCCTTAGAATCCACCAGCCGCCACTGTCTTTAAACTAACATTGGCAACATTTCATTCTATAAAGTGCACACAGTTTTTATATATGTAAACGACAGTTAAGGAAGTTTTTTTAAATGGTTCGTTGTCGAATTATGATAAATTTAATGCTTAATAGTGAAATGTGATAGTTTACATAGTGATAAATATTAAGAGTAAGTGTGTATGGTAAGGAATAAGTACATATATTATGTTGATGTTAAAATATGAAATATAGAAAACCTCTTGAAATAATTTCTATGCTTTTTGACATTTACGTTTTAGTTAAAATGTAGTTTAATATTCTTTGTATTGCACTTGTAATTAATTTTCATGGTTTTTTGAGTTTCTTAGGGTAAAATCTATTTTGTGAAATGCTTTTGAAGAAGGTTTTTCATTTTAGAAATGGTTCTGCCTTTAACAGTTTTTTTTAACCATTAGGTTTTTTGTTTTGGTAAACTTCCATGACATTTGCGATATGATTAGTAAGTTAATGTAAGTGTATGATTCTAAATCCTCTGCACAGATTGAACAAAAGACACGTATGTTTATAGGCATGTAACAATCAATATGCTTTTTTCCACCAAATGGTGGCCAGCGCCTGCTCAACTGTGTGTGCACCTGCCTGCAGAACTGATTTTTAATGTTTAATAATGCATTTTTCCCTGCACCAAGCACTATCCTACTACAGTAGCACTTGATGGACATCTCAGTCTCCAAGGCTGTAAAGTCTCGGGGAGAGGAGATACGGATGACTCAAAATCCTCCCCACTCAGTAAATGAGCAATGAATGCAAGTTTCTCCAAGACTTGGCATGTGTGAACCTTATGTTTCAAGGTTTAATAACTGGGTTTTGGCCACACCAAGCACTATGCTACTACAGTAGCACTTGGTATCGATCTTGTACTTCAAGCCTATGAAATCTCGCGGCTGAACTCGTGCAGGGGGAGGGGATATGAATGACTCTAAATCCTCCACATGGATTGAACCAAAGACATGTACATTTATAGGCAAGTGACATTCAATACACTTTTTTTCTACCAAATGTTGACCAGCACCTGCTCGACTGTGCATGCACCTGCCTACAGAACTGATTTTTAATAACTTTTTTTTCCATGCACCAAGCACTATCATACTACAGCAGCACTTGGTGGACATCTCAGTCTCCAAGACTGTAAAGTCTGGTGACTCAACTCCTCCAGAGGGGCAAGAGATCAATGATTCAAAATTGTTAGGCTGCTGTGCATTTTGACCACCTGTGATTAACTTTTAAACAGTTATAACTTTTGCGAATCTTATTAAAACTTTGCATGTATGATGGTCCCCACAAATATAAGCCATGGTTAACTTTTCAGAACTGTAACTCAAGCAGTTTCCTCAATCCTCAATATCAGGCCTTCAGCAGTCACCTGTTTATAATGGACTGCAGTTCTGCCTTTAACTTTCTTATAGCTACTGCTGCAAGAAAATACTGACAAGTTTTAGAGGGTTCTGAAGAGGAAGGGATGGGAGGAAAGAGCTATGAGGAGAGGTTTAAATAACTGCTAATGTTTAGCCTAGAAAAAATAAATATTAAGGGTAGAACATCTTTACACTTTCAAATGTGTAAAAGGCTGCTAGGTGCCCAATTGTTTCTCTGGCCTCTGAGGAAAGGCCTAGAAGTGAAGGACTTAATTAAAAGGGCAAAAGATTTAGATTAAACATTAAGAAGAATTTTCTACCTACTAGGACAGTTCGACTGTGGAATAATCTTTCAAAGAAGGGGTATTTTCAGACGTGACGAGATCACAGTGAACCACAGTGAATACCCACCTGTGGTCACTGTGCCCTGCATGTCTGTTCGGTGGCCGCCAGATGTTTGCCACACTGAATACCCACATGGGGTCAATTTCAACCACGCTTCCCGGGCTCCCGGTGCAAAAATCCGCTGAAGCGTGGTGAAAGTGATCCCAGGCGGGCATCAATAAAAAGTAACGTCTGGCTGGCTATCATGGCCAGGAATCCCTGGCGGGATTCCGGGCCATGGTGAACTCGGCCAGCCGCTGCGGCGGCATTGGCCTCGCCGCCCGCCCATCACCCCGGAGGGCGGGCGGCGAGGGAGCGTGGAGGGGGCGGGGCCATGCGGCCCCACGTTGCGCCATGCCACACGGCCCCGCCCCTTCCCTGATTCCCCACCGGGATCCCCGGCACATCTGTTTGCCATGCCTGGGTGATCCCAATGGGGAATCTCTGGGTTGTTTTCGGGACGGGGCGAAGCCGCCCCGTCACGTCTGAAAACACCCACGGTTGGGGAGACTCCATCACGCAGGAGGCCTGTAAAATAGGTTAGACCATCATCTCTCAGCGATGCTGCAGGAACAGTGGATCCTACTTAATGGCAGCAGGCTTCAAGCCCCATGATTCTAATCCCTTGATTACTGTGGTAATAAATGTGATATATTTAAAAATAGCTCAAAAGGTTGAGAGGGTTAAATAAACCATGTCCACATTTCCTCACACTTCTTCTAAACACAGTGTAACAAACATCTGTTGGGCCACAGAAATAATTTATATCAGACTGGGTATATAACAGGGTTTGGCAATATGGAATTGATAAAAATGGTTCTTGATATTAACTTGTAAAAATGAGTTTTTACTGTAGATAGAAGACTAGAGATAATGCATATATTTACTATGGAATATTTTATAACTCATGAAATCACAAATGAGCATGCAAGGACGTGTGCAGACAAGATGTTGCATGGGAAACAACTCTACTGAAATGTGGATGCTCTTATTTCCATTTAAGAATGGCATATTTTACTAAATCCTGTTTACAACCAAACAACTCAATATGCACTGAAATAAGAGCATCAGTACTGGGGTCTGAGCTGGTTTAAAGTGGTTTAGTTAAATACTCACCTTTTGTTAATCTGAAGCAAGAGTCTGCATTCCCAAAGCCACCATAATACAAGACCTTGCTACAAAATTTGCGCTGTTAAGCAGTAGCTGAGAAATAGGGTGAGACTATCTGCTTATTTGATTTCCTTTTATGGGTGGCTGGCTTTTGTTTCAATTCAGAATTATCTGGCTTTCAGATTAGTGAAGTGAAGCATACCTAAGTTGACCATACTTTCAAAATCAAAAGTCAGAATGCTTTTGTGGTAACCTCCTTTAGAGTCCTCCCCCCCCCCCCCCCCAACAAAGCCTCATATGAGAAATAAAAGTAGCATTTTATTTTAATGTTCAACTACTGGCTGAAAGTGGGCCTAGAAGTACAGCAGTCGCAGAAGAATTATTTTTCTGTTTCACTGAATTATTTTGTATTTTACTTACTTTTCTGGATTGTACAATCAACTAATTGCTGAATAAAGTTTACTGCTACAGAAGTTGCATGGTAGTTGGCATTGCTAAGGTGAGCGCGTCATCAGCTGGTGCAGAGAACAGCAGAGTGGGCCAATGATGTCGTCATTCTGACTGAATGGTACCAGCTGGGATTAGATTAAGGGGGAATATTGGATGGGGGAGTTTTGATGGGAGAGGATAGGTATGGGGTGATTGTATCACAGCCCCCCAGTGAGAGGGGGGGGATACCTGCATGGGGGAGGCTTCACAACCCCCAGGGAGGGAGGGTAGGGGTGGGAGGGAGGTGGTTTGTGCCATGCCCCCTCCAATGAGGGGAAGTACAGGCATGAGAGGTTGCGGGTTGTGGTGCTACAGCCCCCCAATGAGTTGGGGGTATAGGAATGAGTGGGATTTCTTACCTGCCTCCCTGGCCAGAGTCACAGAGAGAAGGTACCTCAAGGGTCATCTAGTCCAGCCAGTTGCACCACTGCAGGACCTGCCACACCCCAACTATCTCCACAGAAATATCCCACCAACAGCTACAAGTTCTCTGGGGATGTCAGGAGAAGGGGCTGCCCTCCGGCTTCTTTCAGAACTGGGAAATGAAGGGTCTCCTTGTGGGAAAGGAGTCACTGGAGCAGCTGCTGAAACAAGGGGTTGTGTTGGACATGGGGGTGGGGAAGCTAGTGAGCTGTCCCCCTGTCCTCCTTTCCCCATTTTGGGTTATTTGTGGGCTGAGGCCAAAGCAGTCCTCTGATCTGTCACTGATGCTGGTTAATGCAAGGTCAGTGGTTAATACAACAAAACTACCATTCGCTATCTTGTTCAGGAAGGCCACTGACCTTGTATGTATTACTAAAACCTGGCTGGATGAGGCTTCTGGATTTGTGTTGGCCCAGATGGTGCCGGCTGGGTACTCAACGCAGCATCAGCCTAGGATTGGAGGCAAAAGGAAGCGAAGTGGCAGTGATCTGTAAAGACAATCTGGTCTTATTTCTAATCTGAATAAAACACGAGGCCTTTTTCAGAATTCCACTTCTATGAAGAAGAGCGCCAAAGTACTTTGTACATACAAATGCCAGAGCATAAACACTAGGGATGGGCGAACAGAATGCAGTTCGGTCGTTCGGTCCGAAAACCGAGTTCAGGTTCGATGATTCGGTTCAGCCGAGTTCGGGTTGGCCGAACTGGGCCGAACAGTCAAAAAAGCACTATTGAAACCGAAACGAAAACGAAACCAAAACGTAACCGGAACAGAAACTTAACCGAAACTTATGTTTTTTTCCCCTGAAAAGACATTTTTCCTGCCCCCAAACTCATCCAATCACAACCGAACTGTTCAGTTATTCGAGAGTTCGGTTCGGACGTTCGGTTCGGACGTCCGAACAGACTGAGTTCGGTCCGAACTCCGAACCATGTTCGCCCGTCCCTAATAAACACTCTCTAGACAGTTTTGACATTTGTTCAAACTTTCTACGTAGAGATTCCAGTCACCTCAGATCAAGACCTTTGTACTTGTGAAAAAACAGAATAATATTGGAAGCAAACACAGAGCATTGGTGTTAGTTCGCAAAGATATGATTTTTTTCTTGAGACAGTTGAATAAACTTCTTCCATCTTCATTTCTAAGCTTGGTTAACTGAAACCTTTTGATTGCTTTTTCTCAGACCAGCACAAATAATCAAATGTGGCTGGTTTGGATTCTAAAAATACTGTCACTTTGCTAATTTAAAAATTACCTTGCCTGAGCTATGGAAAAAAGCTTTACTAGAAAACTAGAACACCAACTAGCTGAAGAGAGCTACAATGCTTGTTCAAGCAAGAAGTGCCATCATCATGTGCTTTTAAGATTTTTTGTTTTTTAATTGCCTCTTTGGTGACTTTATTACTGCCATTCTGACTAACATCTTGTCTACTGTTTTATTCAAAACTTGGGTGAAATCTTGGTTCCATTGAATTCAATGGGAATTTCACTATTGATTCAACCGAGTAAAGATTTCACTCTGTATGAGAATTGAATGATTCCCTAGCTAGACATCCCTGAAAGGGAAAGAGATCCATATTATAACAGGTTGGT
The DNA here is from genome assembly GCA_003113815.1 of Sphenodon punctatus. NCBI lineage: Eukaryota > Metazoa > Chordata > Lepidosauria > Sphenodontia > Sphenodontidae > Sphenodon > Sphenodon punctatus. The sequence continues at coordinate 413,834 of QEPC01011071.1, read as the reverse complement.
GAAGCCAATGTAACAGTAGGTTTTGTTCGACTTTTGGCAATAGTAAAAATGTGGAAGGAATAAACACTGTTCACTGCCGCGCAGAACAAAGAGGCAAGAAAACAGAGACCAAACCATGTGAAAAAGATCTTCACCAGAGGAATTTTACATGGGCTGTTTGCTACATGGGGGGAAAGAAAAAAAAGTTCTCTGGCTCTTAAGTGAGATTTTCATTCAAATAGGATGCAAACACACACAAAGTTGTCCCCCCCCCCTTATCTCCATCCAAAACTCCGATACTAGGATCATCCACTCAGCCCCTTGCTTCGACCATGTACAGCCTCTCCTCTCCTCGCTTCACTGGCTCCCCCTTCCCAAACGCATCCTTCACGAACTCCTGGTGTTCACTTACAAATCCCTTTACAACCTGGCTCCCCCTTACCTCTCCGCCCTAGTCTCCTTACACACTCCTGCACGCCCTCTCCGCTCCTCCTCTGCCCCCTCCCTTGTCTCCCCTGCTCCCCTAACCGCCTTCGTCCCTTCTCCCTTGCTGCCCCCCATGCCTGGAACTCCCTCCCTGCCCACAT
>QEPC01011071.1:336779-359776 GCA_003113815.1 Sphenodon punctatus | reverse complement strand
GAATCTACTGCCAGAGGCTGTGGTAAGGGCCAGTATTATAGCTGAGTTTAAAAGAGGTTTGGACAAGTTTCTGGAAGATAGGTCCATTAGCAGCTATTAGCCAGACAGGATCAGGGAACATGACAGGAGCTGGGGGAAAACAACAGGGAATGGATCCCACATGGTGACCTGTTGGGTGCTTCTCCCAAGCCACCGTGATTGGCCGCTGTCAGAGACAGGATGCTGGGCTAGATGGACCATTGGTCTGACCCAATATGGCACTTATGTTCTTATGTTAATTTTTAAAATCCCAACCGAAACCCTCCACCCGTCTGCCTCACCAAAGGCCCAGCAGAACAGGAAAGTCTTACACAGTCCATGGAAAGAGGGAAGGTCTAAGGACAGGCGGACCTCCAGCAGTTGGGAGTTCCACATCCGTGGTGCAGCCACCAAGGACGCCCTCCTCATAGTCAAGACCTGGGGAACCTCAAGGAGGGTGCCCCTGGCCGATTTCAGAGGCCAGTCCAGGACCCGGAGGAGACGGTAGAGGCTATTTGCTCCTGGAGACGGTCTTGCAGATAAGTGGGGCCCTGGTCATTCAGGGTTTTAGAGGTCAAAACCAACCCCTTGAATTGGGCCAGGTAAAGTATTTGCAGCCAGTGCAGAGAACAGAGCACTGGTGTAATGTGCTCACGGCAACTTGTCCCCCTAAGGAGATGAGCTACTGCATTCTGCACCAGCTGCAGTCTCCAGACTGTCACCAACAGTAGCCCCACATAGAGCGCGGTACAGTAATCCAATCTCAAGGTAATTAAAGCATGGATGATAGTGACCAGGTTCATGTCCGAGATGTATGGTTTAAGCAGTCAGACCAGATGAAATTGCCAAAATGCACCCTTCACCACAGCCGCCACCTGGACATCCAGGTAGAGCTGTGGGTCCTGGAGCACCCCCAGACTACCGACCTAAGACACCGGGGGGGGATCCCATCAATGATGGGAGCCATCACTCCCCCAGCTTTTCCCACAACCATCACCTCTGTCTTGTTAGGATTCAACCTCAGGCGACGCTCCCTCATCCAGTCCCCCACAGTTGACAAACACCGGGTAGGCACTGAGACTGCTGGGCCTGGGTCTGATGAAAAAGAGAGGCACAGCTGAGTATCATCATTGATGACACCTTGCGCTGAACTCTCTGATGACCTCCCCCAAAGGCTGCATACACATTTTGAACAAGAGAGGGGATAAGATGGAACGTTGTGGGACTCCACATGTGAGATCCCGGGGAGAAGAGGCAAAATCACCCAGCACCACACATTGAGTTCTCTCAGCCAAGAAATAGTATTTCCCACTCCGGCTCGGTCCTGCAACTGAGTCACCAGCAGCTCATGATCAATGGTATTGAATTCAGCCGAGACATCTAATAGGGTCAACAGAGTCGAACGACCCTAGTCCAACTCATGGGAGAGGTCGTCGACCAAGGCCATAAATGCAGTCTCAGTGCCATAACCCAGACAAAAGCCAGACTGTGAGGGATCTAGCAAACCGATCTGGTCCAGATGCTCCTAAAGCTGACGAGCCCCCCCCCCCCCAATAATCTATGTATGTCTCAATGCCGATCTAGTCAGCCTAAAGGTTTCACAGGATAGTATACAAACTAGGTACAACAAAAATAACTATCCCAAATGGAGGTCAAGTTCCCAAATGAAGGTCAATGCAATATTTAATAAAAGGTAGTGTAACAATTACTGGCTCAAAACTTTCTATATTGCCTAAGACATTGGCAGTAACACTCACCATGAGTGTCATACAGACACTGAAAAATTGGCTAAAACTTAACCAAATTAATCACAGAACATTAATTCAAGTACAGACAAAATGATACATGTACATTGGGGAAATCCCATAATCAATACAAGGCTAAGACCATGACTAAGCAAGAATAATTTGGCAGCATGCACCTAGTATGAGCCCAATTGAAACCAGCGTCACAGAGAAAGAATATTAAATCCAGCGTTTCGCTGTAGCTGGCTACTTCTTCAAAGGATAATGGCAATATCTGTGCTGTATTTCAATGAGCAAGTAATTCTTAATGAGCTCCAGTAACCCCGAACAAAAAAACTCCTTTCTATAGTCAGAAATAATAAAAGATCCCATAAGGTTAAATACATCAATAATTAGGCAGATTCAAATACATCAATAATTAGCCAAGATTCAACCATCAAAGAGGCTCCCATTGTAAAGCAGATCATTTCCCAAAAGCCCATATACAAGGCAAAAACAGAAGCTCAAATTAAGGGGGTTCCAATATAGAAGCAGGGGTTTCTAAAGGGGCAATGCAGTGCCAGCTGCCCATAGAGACTACATCAAAGAAGCAAAGTATACACTCACCTACTTCTCTGTTGATGGCGTTAAACACCGGAGGCCTCTGTGTGTTACCAGTGAAAAACAGAGGAAGCGAAAAAAAGTTTAAAGAAGGTTAGTAACTCAGACTAGATTTAGTGAAACGAATATGTGATCATACAAACCCTCAGAAAGAGGTAAAATACACACCTCAAATGCTGGTAAGGAAAATACCCGAGTCCTAGATGGAGGGTCTCCTCAGGGAAAGAGTACTGGCTATCTGGTGCATATGAAAAAGACTGACTATTATTACACCCGCCATCTTGGATACAAAGCAAACTGTGCCGGGCAGGTGTAGCTCATTGCACATTATGTGACTCAATCATTTGTAACTCAGTCACCAATTGAGATTAAATCTTGTGGGTACTGAATGGTAATAAAACCTCCTAGCTCAGTTGTATTCACAGAGAAGGCCCTGATCTTGAATCTAAATGGGGATATTTTATTTAGACGAAGCATGAGCCTATATCCCCTAACTAAATAATAGCATCTAATGAGTCATTCAAGCCACGTGGCTCAGTAGTGTCTAAAGTAAGTATCCAAAAACTTTCTCTAGATGATAATATGTTAGGATTAAAAGGTGGAGCCTGTTTCTCAATCCCCCAAAATGTAAATTATTGTTCATGTGATGTGTATTAAAGTGGTCTACCAAAGGCGCTGCTGGTGTGCGCATTTTAAGTCTGCTTCGATGTTCTGTTATACGGATCTTAAGAGGCCTGGAATATAAACTTTATTACAGGGGCAATTAATGGCGTATATCACCCATGGGGTACTGCAGTTTATAAAGTCATTTATCTGAATTTTTTTCCATGGGGACCCACAAAGGTTTTGACTTTTTTAAACTGTGCACACAATTTGTGCAGTGACCACATGGGAGGTTCCCCCACAATCCTCCATTGGTCCAGGGTCCTTTGGGTTAAAATTGGTAATCTTGCCCTAGTGATGTGATCACTGATGGTTTTTCCCACGTTTATAAGCAAAAAGTGGGGGGGACTGACACCCCCCCAATATGATCTACCATATTCCAGTGCCTTTTAATAATCTTTTTGATTATATTGCTGTAATTATTGTATGTCGTCACACACGCTATCCTATCAGAATTTTCATTTGATTTGGGAACTGATGCTAAAAGACCGCGTCTGGGGAGGCACAGGACCTTCTTAAAACTATGATGCATCACTTGTTTTGGGTAACTCCGATCTGCAAAATTATGCCACATGGATTCTGCCTCTTTTTTAAACTGAAAATCATCCGAGCAATTCCTCTTCATTCTTCTAAACTGGCCGAAGGGAATATTGCTCACCAGGTGGCGGGGATGGTGACTATAGTATTGTAGATAGGTGTTTTGGTCAGTCGATTTTGTATATGTTTTAGTTCTAAATTTATCTCTGTCTCTAATAATATATAGATCTAAAAAATTAATACTGTGGTCATCCGATTCGATAGTGAATTGAATGGTTTTATATAAACCGTTAATCCAAGCAAAGAAAGCATTTAGTAATTCTTTACCTCCTTCCCACAGCAAAAAGATGTCGTCAATGTACTATCTACGCCAGAGAAATATATATTTGTGAAAGGGATTGAAGTTTACGTCATAAATAAACCTTTGTTCCCAGTCATCCACGAAGAGTATTGCTAATTCGGCTGACAGCAGGCTCCCCATGCTGACCCCTTTTAACTAAAAAAAAAATGATTATTAAATTCAAAGTAATTTTTATTTAAGGTTTATTTATGACGTAAATAAATAAACCTTGACCCCATCCACAGATGATCTGAGTGCACTTAAGGTCTTAACCCACGGGTTGGGAACCTCTCTTCTAACCTGTTCAGGGGGTGTTCTGAGAAACTCTAACACTTCAGAAGCGGGCCAATTTTTGTGGTCAACTTAGTCAAATTGTGTTCTCTTTTTGTCAACAAATGATGTTTTAGCACCATTATTCCTTTAATTTTGACGGCATTGCTTAAGAAAATATTCAGAAAAAAGTTTTCATTTTTAAAATAAGTGGTGGTGAATATTTCTTTGTCATTACTTTTTCCTACTTATTTCCTACATAAAATCCCTTGTCTACATAATACTTTTGTTCACAGCACCTTGTAACATTGGAATTTAGAGAAAGAACTATGTTTGTGCTATAGAGTGCATAGTACACCTTTGGGCACTGTAGAAATTGAAAACCACTCAGCATTGCTCTAAAAACTACTTTAATCACCATACACTGTCTAGCTTCCGTTTTCTCTGGGTTGTTTGCCTGTAAGAAGATACACTTGAGGGCTGGTTGTCTTAATGGCATAGCTTACCCACCATATAGTGTATACCATACTAGTATAATCCATGTTGGGCAACATGCTAACAATGGGTGTTTTCAGAAGAGATGCTACCCGGCATGGCCACCCAGGATGCCATGGAACCCACCGTCCATCTGAAGGTGGAGTGGCCAGATGCACACTCCCGTGAGCCACAGACCAACTACTCATGGCCACGCCCTGAGCCATGCCAGGAAATCTGGAGTGCTCTGTACAGGGTCAGCCAAATGTACGGTGGCCACCCATGGCCACGGTAGCCACACTGCGACCCGCCTGTTGAGTCACTCCCCATGCACTCATCTGCGTGGATGCTCCATGGCAGAGCCATCTGATGGCCATGGACTCCTCGCCCCCATCGCCTTGCTCGTTTGAAAATACCCAGTATTTACAGACTAACTCATCACTTGCATCTGCTGGCTTAAATTATTCAGTCTGCAGCCCATTAGCATATATTTATTTGTTTTAGAAAAAGTAATTTAAAATGCGGTAACGAACTAGGTTTTAAAGATGTGTGAGTTTCACTGTCAAATAAGCAGGCCATCTAGTCAAACTGCATGGCAGTGGTTCCAAAATATTTTGAACCAATGGGCCAACCCTCAGAACTTCCGACGGACCTTCTGACAATGGCCTCAGTCCAGCACATGCTTATTGCAGAATGGCCACGGCTATAGATGGTACGCAGCTTCAGTCCACAGCAGCTGTCTCTGGAGGTGGGGAGAGGAAGGTTGGCAGATGGCATTTGAAAGCATAGGCTGGCCGTGGGAAAGCTGTGGCTAGTGCATGCACATTACAGTCGCCCTCAGACTTTTGGAAAGGGTGGGTATAAGTTTAAATAAATAAATACATTCTTTCCTAGAGATAGCCATGGTGCTGCCAGGGACTAAAACCCATTTTGATGTAGCCATGGCTAACTCTGAGGACAAGCCGTAAACTCCTCCATGTCACCTTATACAAAGCCCTCTTTGCCTACATAGCACCAGTAAAGGTGAGGAAGTCTGGGAGGGTACGTATATCCATAATCCTACAAGAGAGGATACCAAGAAATCTCACAGCCCTACACCATTTGTACCTAGCATCTAAGAGCCAGTAAGATATTTTCCTTCTTCCTTTCGTTGCTGTTTCTATAGAAAGCTTTGAGTTCACCCAACTGTCAGTATTCCATAAATACAGTAAGGGGAGAAATACTTGGGTTCATTCATTTGAGAATAAAATCTCTTACTAGAGACCTGAGGAAGAGCTAAATGCTGTTTTTACTTAAAGAAAAAGAAATCACAGTTCTGTTAAAAAGTGATCCCAGAGATAGGGCATGAATAAAGCAGTTGTGATTAAATACAATTCAGCAGGCAATTCCTGTACACCTGCAGACTTATCCTCATTAATGTTTCCTTGAGCCTTTCATCCTGAATCAGGGCACCTTGCACATTGGTGTCCTTTCTCACAAAAAATCCTGTTCAATGGAAAGTTACCAAATCCCGAGCCTGATACCAAAGAGGCTTTACATGTTTAATTGATAATCTGTTGACCTGTTGTCAGCTTCCCTTCCTTCATCATGACTGCCAAAATAAGCTACCACTTATTCATTTGCTTAAAGCTTGAATGCTAACAATTAGCTTGGCTCCTCTCCTTCCGCCTAGGAAAATTATATCAGATGGAATAAGGTATTATTAAGCCTTTGCATGTAAAATATTACTAATGGGCATATTTTGTACAAAATTGTTTTGGTTTTTTTCCTTTTGCCAAAGGACTTTTACCTCTGTATTTTGTAGCTGCATGCTGTGTGTACTGCCTGCTGACTGAACACCAAATCATTCTAATTCATTCTGGTTTGCCCTCTAATTTTTTATTATTATTATTTTTTGCAGATGCATTAATAAATAACAGGCCCTCCCAGGTACAGTAAGTTATAAATGTACCATTCTGTGATACATCCCCGAGATAGCTCTTGTACATCATTAATTTCCACATTTAGCCCATTTAAATTTATTATGTTTTTTTAAAAAAATACTCTTGTGGAAGGGGGAATATGTACTCTCCGAAAGCAATACTTAGTATTTATATAGCACTTTTCATCTTCAAAGTACTTTGCTAACATTAACTAATTTAATGCAGCAATTAAACCATCAGAGACTCTAGCATGGGCATGGTCCGTGGGGGAAGAAACAAGATCTGACTGAATGGTGTGCTTGCTGCCTTGTTGGAATTGCATTTTAAAACACCGAAATGGTGTGTAATCTTACAGGCTGAGATGTTCCCCAATTTTTTTTTATTTCCTTTTTTCAATTTGCTCTCTCTCAAAGGAAGCGTCTATGGAGCATGGTGTGGCCTAGATTTAGGTAGATCGTTCAAAACAGAACCAATAGTTTTGCCTTGTCCGTTCAGAGAATTTACTTGTCTCATTCTCTACTTCTCTCTTATGCCACCAAAGACTCTGCCAATCCCTGGCTGTTGTGTGAGCAGTGGGATTTTTCTCTACACTCTGAACTCTTCCTCAGCCGCACAACAAATTGTTCTTTTTGGGGGGGGGGTAATAAAGTGCCATGAGATACTAAACTTTTTCACAAAGTAGACAGCACTTTAAAACCAACAACAAACTAATAAACAAACAAAACCTTATTTGAAAGACACTGCACATGTTGAACTGTATGGGATTCAATTTATCTCCTTCAGAAGGATATGGGGCTGCATCAACCCTGTTGGATTGCTGCTTTGCTGCTTCTGTTTAAAGTATTGCCTAATAAACTGATCTTTACTTACTCTGATCTGGCTGTAGACAAACCCTGAAATTGCCTCTTGTGATAAAATATATGCATCTGCCATTGAGAGGAGCTGATATACGAGACCAATTTGAAAAGCTCAGCGTCACTCCAGTTGCAGCCATAAATAATGAATAATGATTTCCCCCCTTTTTTCCTTATTTGTAAATTCTAGATATTGCCTTTGCTAATGATCCATTTATCCTCTTTACTATCCACTTGATGTGTGAGTAAACACAGCAATGATTTGTACAATAAATAACTCCTAATCTCATATCAGGAAACCAACTGGGTCAATATTATAAAATGTGGCCAACTCCTTCTCCAATTACAGTGAATTTTAACCCTTTCCATGACATCTCTTCCAGATTCATTTTGCGTCTAACTCACAATTTGTCTTCCTCAAATGTGATCCAGGATTATCCTCCCTGGTTTCTATTTTGGGCTGTTAGCAAAAGTATTACATGCAAGACAGAGGGCGTAATGGTGCCATTTTATTTGCCAGTGGGGAGACCTCTCCTGGAGTATTGTGTTCAGTTTGGGGCACCACATTTCAGGAAGGATGTTTACAAGCTGTAGACGTTTCAGAGAACAATGGGTGTTTTACACACACATTTCTCCTGCATGTTTGCTGTTACAGCCTGAACTTTCTGTGTGTCTAAATCACTCACCCAGATCTTAAACGTCTGGCTCTTTGAACTTCTACATAGAACTTCTCCCAGAACGTTTGTGTGTAAAAAGTTCTCCTGGTAAACTGCTTTGCTCCAGGCAGCTATGGTCACTTGGTTTCCATGGCAGCCTTTCACGTCTACAGCGGCAGCTACTTTAGGCTGCCTCAGGGCAGCGTTTGTGTGAAGAATGCATCCAGGAACTGCCTCGGGGCAGTGTGTGTGTGAAGAATGTATCCAGGAACTGCCTCAGGGCAGTGTGTGTGTGTGTGTGTGTGTGTGTGTGTGTGTGTGTGTGTGAAGAATGCATCCGGAACTTATTTGTAAACCCAGAAGATTGAAAAATCCAGAACTTTAAGGTTTGTGTAAAAATGCCCAAAGAAGATGATTAAGGGGCTGGAATGCAAATTATATGAGGAAAGGCTAAAGTAGCTACGGATGTTTAGCCAAGAAAAAAGGGGGAGGGTGACACTAAATGGAAAGCATGACAGCAATTTTCAAATATATGAAAGGTTGCCACAAAAAAAGACGGAGAACAGTAATTCTCACCGGCCACAGAAAGTAGAACAAGAGGAATGGGCTCAAATTGCAGCAAGGAAGATTGCAGTTAAATGTTAGGAAAACTTATCTTTAAGATCAGTTGGACAACAGAACCGGCTTGCTAGGAAGAGGAACTCTTTCATCGGACATTGGGTGTTTTTACATGAATGCGTGGGTACTCTACCCCAAAGGAAGTCCCAGGGTGCACCCCCACGTCTGCCTGCTTGCAGCCTTGTCTGGGTTTGTTTTAAACTGATCTGATGGCTGCCGCAGTCCAACAGCTCAGTTCCCCCTCCCTCACACCCATAGAGCTGCAGGTAGATCCAGTGTGGCTGCGCAGCTCTCTGGTGTTGCCCAGGGCAACCCCCATTCAAAAGCAGAGCTGCAGCGGCTGTCTGCCAAGTAGATGGACTGCTGTTCCACCTCCAGCCAGTGCCGCAGGTTTGGCCAACCCGCTCCACTGGTGAGGCTCCAAGATGTCCCAGAGCACCACGAGGAGGACCACGGCACCTGCTCTGCTTCTGCTCTTTCTCCTCATCTGACGGCCCGTCTTTACACAGATGGGCCGCCTGAGTGTGAGGTGTGGAGGGGAGCCATGGGTGCCATCTGTGTAAAGGCACCCACTGTAAAAAAAAAAAAGAAAAAAAAAAAAAGAGTCATTTGGACAAGCATCTGTCAGTGATGGGGCATCCTACTTGGAGCACAGATTGGACTAAGTAACCCTTGGGGTCCCTTCCAGCCCTATGATTCTATTTTGCTTTCAAGGGTTGCACTATGTATGTAAATCAGAGGAGCACCAATTACTCCAACCAGTCTTCCTGTAGTAGAGAAAAATAAGTTTCCTGATGGCCTCTGTGGGCCATAATTGCGACAGACAGGACTTTCAATATCGAGAGATTCATTGCTATAAAGGTGTCTAATTCATAGTTTGGGCTCCTCTTCAGTTATGATCCATAGTTTGAACAAAGAATTGCTGTAGTCTTACCAAATTTGTTATTGTTAGGCCAACTTATGTCCTGCCAAAGAGAAGCGACCAAGCAGAAGGGTAGTCTTCTAACATAAACATATGGGGAACTGTGAAACCCAGCATGAGGTACAAGTGAAACAGAATTTTTCCTCCCAGGGTTACAAGTTTATTTTACACTCTCTTTGTTCTGGTGCAACCAGCATACAAATGAGCTACGTCTCTGATGTTAATCTCTTCAAGCAGCTTAACGGCATTTAAACTTCAAAGCAAACAATACATACAGCATGGCTATTATATTTCCAGAGCTGCCTCTCCTGGCTTTGATTCAGCCAATCCCTGCATGTTTCCCATGGGCAGTGAAAATGCTGTACTATGTACCATTCTCTCTCTGTCACTCCCCTTTTTTTTTTTTTTTTTAAAGGCTAGATGGAACTATGCCGAATGACATTAGATGAGGCTCTGGCTACTGAACCAAAGTCAGCTCAGTTACATCTGCTTTTCTTGCTATGTGCATCTGAAGCACAGCTTCCTGTTATCCTTAACTCAGAGATGTGTTTCTGATGGAACTCTACAACAAAGCCATCCAGGCTTCCGGCAGTAGAACTTAGAAACTCCCCATCCCGATTCTTATTCAAAGGTTGGTATTGCAGCAAGATATGTTCAACCTGCCAGATGCCAGAAAGGGTTTTCTTCCAGTTAGTAGTACCACTGTATTCAACCACCCCTGGCATCCCAAACTCTTTATAGTGTCACTTTCTCCCAACTGTCCTACTTTCCCAGGTCTGCTTCCCATGATCCTTTGCCTGCTCCTCCCCTTTATATGGGGTTGGTTAGAAAATGGAAACTTCTATAGGGGTATAACAATGTACTTGTTCCAATAGGGGTGAGTAGTTGCAGGACCCAGGCCTTCTACTAATTGACAGACACCAGAGAGGGCCCCCTCACCTATTTCCATACTTTAATAATGCCTCCTCGCATACATCCAAGCAGCAAAGGTACAGCTGCAGTCAAGATTGCAACCAAGCAGGCCATACCACTGTCCTTGTAGTCTGTCCTGGGTCCCACTCTCTTCAGTTCACAGGCATCGACATTAGCCCCAATGTGAGCCCAGCTATGGGTTCCCAACTCCCTGTCTCTGCAGCTCCTCCTAACTTTGACTCAGCACCCCAGAGAGAACATTGCTGCAGGAAGCTGAGCTGGCAAGAGGTAAAACATTGGCTGACTTGTGCAGACTGCCAGATTTCTGGAACTTGTTGGCTATATAGCGCCCCCCCAATGTGGTGGATCCATAGTGGCAAACAGGCTTCCTTAAAGAGACTGCTGCTTGTTTTGTCAACAGGCTGGGGAAAATACCTTGTTTCCTTAGGAAATTTCTGATCCCCTGGTGAAAAAATATTAACTGCTTTTAAACTAGTTGTATTCTAAAGAAAACTTCTTAATTTGGAGTCTGGGTTTTTTTCTTTGTTCTGCAGCCTTTATTTACCATTTTTAGCCTGGTTTCTAATGAGAAGAAGGCCTATACAATCATTCGGAATGTGTCCTTAACTTTTGATCTTGCAGGCCAATTCCAGCCAAATTTGGAAGAGGGTTGGACGGGCCATGGCGAAGAAGGGACCCAATATTTTGAAACAATAGGTGCCTTTGAAGCAGGGCCAGCCCCATGGTTTGTGAGGCCATGTGCAAAGTCTTGGTGCGGGGCCTAATTATGCAAATGTGTAAATTTACATAAGATTTACTCCCTCTGGACAGGAAGGATTCCCATTCTCCACCCCTCTGAGCAGCCATGGAAAACCATGGCCTCCTCATGCTTCCCCCACCCCCTGGCTTGCCACTCCTTGGTTGCCTTACCTGGTGCTTGGTCGAGTAGCCATAGACAAGCATGACCTCCCAATGCTTCCCCCACCTCCCTCCCCCCACTTCCCCAGCCAAGTGTCTACCACCACTCGCCAGGAGTGGTTCCACTGCAGGGGCAACCGGGCGGGCAGTGAGGCAGGCACAGAGAGACTGACTGCAACTACTGGGGACGGTGGGAGCTTAGCCAGCCTGGCCTGCAGGGCCTGTTGCTTCTTGATGCCGGTGCCGCCTGTGCCTTGTGCACGCACGTGGTGCAACCCATCCAGAGGTGCTGCTATCAAACACACAAGGCACCCAAAATGCAGCCAGCCTTTTAAGCGCATCATGGCATTAAAAGAGACGTGTATATATACAGTTCAGTTGTGCCCCCATAATCCATTCATGTTGCCCCCACCCCATAACTAGTGCATTTGCACCACCGGGGCAGCGTGAATTAATGATATGGGGGCGCAAATGAACTGGTTATGGGGTGCAGGTTTAAAGACAGTATTCCTGTTAGTAATAACTTCATTAAGAAGAGTTATTGAAATAGCAGCCATAATAATCTGACCCATATTTGCAGATTTTCCAAGATAGAATAGATATTGCTTTACATCCTAAATTCCTACCTAAGATAGTATAAGTAAGACAGTTGTGAAAATGTGGCCCTTTTTACATGGGCCTCTGCCACCCATGAACGTGCAGATTTTTGCGTGTTCATGGGTAGGGTAGCCCCGTGTGAACGACGCGATGCACACGCCCATGGTGAGTGGCGGTGCGTGCGCACCCACCTAACATGTATCCCCACTCACCCCCCCACTCGTCCTCATGCACAGAGCAACCGAGGGAAACGGCGGTTACTCCATGGGCGTGGATGAGTGGGGATGCGTGTGCGGCCATGTGCATGCCCCGCCCATGCACCATTGCGCCCATGGACTCCTGGTGCGTCCATGGCGGAGTCATGTAAAAATGGCCTGTGAGGAGCCACTCAAAGAAGAACAGAACGTTGCTGCCTGGTAAACAAGGTTCTTAGAGATGGCTCCAAACATTCTTACAACACCCACCCTTCCATGGAATTTTCTTTTATTCCTAGAAAAGGTTGGGAAGGAACTGTTGTTCTGAGGGGGAGAGTGCTTTTTATACCCAAGGAGCTCAAGACCATCACGTGGTCAATTATTTGAATAGGGTGAGCATGCACAACCCAGTTGTGAGAAGGTTGGGAGCCATCTTGAAGAACCTTGTTTACAAGGTAACAACCTTCTGATTACTCAGGTGAGGAGGAGTTGTTTGTAAACAAACAGCTTTATCTTCCAGTCCGATCTGTGTCCTGCTGCTGCTACTGAGCTACTAGGAGGCAGAGGCAGGTGAGGGATGGGGACAAGAGCCATGGAGGAGGCATAAGAACTTATTGGGGGACAAGCTGGCTGCAGCCTGCCGCCCAGCCAGGCAAGTGTGGGGGCCCAGCTAGCCGCGGGGCCATGTGCAGCCACACATGTGGCAGTTGCCTGGGGCCGGCCCTGCTTTGGAGGGGAGGTAAGTAGCCCTTTTATAGCCAGAAAATTCTTGAAATTTATACTGAAAACCCTTTCTCCCCCATCCTTTGGAATCAGGTTTGCTGCCCACTTATCCAGGTGCTTACTGTACAGAACTACTTTTTGTTCAGCTGAACTGTCTCATTCAGGCTACTGTCTCATCTGTTTACACCTAAAGAATACACACAGATGAAAACAGATGTACTGGTGGCAAGGCACCTCCCAGGGTGCAGCTGCCCTTCCCAGATCAGAGAGGGGTGCCAAGCAAACATGTGGGCCTGCGTTAGCAGTCTTTTGTCTGGGATTGTCACCTGGGCCAATGCGTGCCACAGTGACCAATGTGGGCCACTGTCACATCTGTTTACACCTAATGTTACACTTGTAAGAGCTGTCTTCCTGCACTTTAAGCTCCCCCTTCCTCATTAGTCATTGCTTCTATTCATTAAACGTTTGTCTCTATTTTAGGCTCCAGTTTTGCTTGATTAAACTTTGTGCCCATTCAGCATTTCACAGAAGTTAATGGCATTCATTTTGCATTAACCCATTCTGTGCTAGCAGAATGCGATACACAAAAGGGCTTTTACAACCATGTATTTAGTCTATGATCCTGAAGTCTTCATTTGTTAGCTGGCCCAAACCAGTTGGGATGGTGTTGGTGGCAGATTCACCACCCGGGTCATGACAGAATCACTTTGCTATCACTTCTGTTAACAGCCAAAGAGGAGTATTCATATTCAATAAATGCGGTTGCAATAGGAAACTGAGATTAGAGCAATACATGGGTTTTTTAAATACTGACTAGTTAGTTCAGCTCCTCTTTATTAAAATTCTGAAATCTATACATTTTGACCTCATCCCCTCCTGCCTCCTGACCTCTATTACTCCCACTGTCGCCCCCCCATCTCTACACGTCATCAATCTCTCCCTTTCCACAGGCTCCTTCCCCTCTGCCTTTAAGCATGCCACTGTCTCCCCCATCCTCAATAAGCCCACCCTGGACACATCTGACCCCTCTAGTTACCGGCCAGTCTCCCTCCTTCCCTTTGCCTCAAAGCTTCTGGAACGTGTCGTCTACTCCCGCTGCCTGGACCTCCTCTCTGCCAACTCCTCCCTGGACCCTCTCCAATCCGGCTTCCGCCCCCTCCACTCTACTGAAACTGCCCTGGCCAAGATCACCAATGATCTACTTGTCGCTAAATCTAAGCGCCTCTACTCCATTCTTGTCCTCCTTGACCTCTCTGCTGCCTTTGACACTGTCGACCACTTGCTTCTATTGGACTCGCTTTACTCTTTGGGCTTCCGTGGCTCTGTCCTTGACTGGTTCTCCTCCTACCTCTCTGACCGCTCCTTTAAAGTCTCGCTCCCCGAGTCAAACTCCTCCTCCCTCCCCCTTTCGGTTGGGGTCCCCCAAGGCTCTGTCCTTGGCCCTCTCCTCTTCTCTATTTACACCCTGTCCCTTGGCAAAATTATTGCCTCCCACGGATTCCAATATCATCTCTACGCTGATGACACCCAACTCTATCTTTCTACCCCCTCTCTCTCCTCTTCTGTCCACTCACGCCTCGTCAACTGCCTCTCTGATATCTCCGCCTGGATGTCCCGACGTCAACTCAAGCTCAACATGGCCAAGACCGAACTCCTCATTTTTCCTCCCTCCTCTTCCTCTCCCTCTAACCTGCCCATCTGCATCGATGGAGTCACCATCCATCCTGTTCTCCAAGCCCGTAGCTTGGGCTTCATCTTTGACACGCACCTCTCTTTTAAACCTTACATTGACTCTGTTGCCAAATCCTGCCGATTCGCCCTCCATAACATTGCTCGGATCCGCCCCTTTCTCTCTACCTCCTCGGCCAAAACCCTTGTTCATGCCATGGTTATCTCTCGCCTCGATTACTGCAACCTCCTCCTTGCTGGCCTCCCTCGCTCTCACCTGTCCCCCCTTATCGCAATCCAAAACTCCGCTGCCAAGGTCATTCACTCTGCCCGTCGCTTCGACCATGTGCAGCCTCTCCTCCTCTCCCTTCACTGGCTCCCCCTTCCTGAACGTATCCTGTTTAAACTCCTGGTTTTCACGTTCAAATCGCTCCACGACCAAGCTCCCCCTTACCTCTCGGACCTAATCTCCCTACGCACTCCTGCACGCGCTCTCCGCTCTTCCTCTGTCCCCTCCCTCACTCTCCCTCGTTTCTCCTGCTCACCTAACCGCCTTCGACCCTTCTCCCTCGCTGCCCCCCATGCCTGGAACTCCCTCCCTGCCCACATCCGCCTTGCCTCCTCCCTCCGCTCCTTCAAATCCCTCCTCAAGACCCACCTTTTCCTTGCTGCCTTTCCCAATGCCTGCTAGTCTTTCCCCTTACTCTTACTGTCTGCCCTCCTCTGCTGACTGCTGCTACCAACCTCTTTGTAACCAAGCCAAGCACACGCACCTGAGACTTCTCATCCGCTTGAATGTTTGTTTGTCTTCTCCCCTGTCTCTCCCACTGTCCCCTCTCCCTGTCTCCCCCCCTTTGTCTTTTAGATTGTAAGACACAGGCAGGGACCGTGTCTATTGTATGTTTCTGTACAGTACCAAACTCATGACTGGCGCTATATAAATGTTTATTATAATAATAATAATAATAATAATATTATATTGGTGAAAGCTGCACCACCAGACTTAGGTGCCTGTTCTTCAGTGAGGTGGATGCAACCCAACAAGTAGCAAGTTAAAGTGGAGAACAAGCCAGTACCAACCCTTTCTATTTGCAGCAATGTTTTATTTATAGAACTGTATAAACTAGGTTCAGTCTAGCTAGCAATGGGGAAAGTTCTGGGCCGCTTTGAGCTGTGTTCAGTAATCTTGGCAATGAAGACTGCATACCCATGTGAGCTATTTATGAATAGAGGCTTTCAAAACTTTTATATTTAAATTTAAGAGAATAAGTCATTGTCAAATAAAATCATCCAGAGGATTTTTGGGCAGAGCTCAGATAGTCCCAGGTGACTAAGTAGAAAGGATGTGCTGTTCGACTTCCAAGAAAGAAAGCTTTTGAAATGTTCTGTGGTTTTTATCTCCTGCTTATGCATAAAAACTTGAATGTTTTCTGATGATTTGGAGAAATCTAGCGAGTAGATTTACACACAAAAAACCTTCTTTTTAAAAAAGTGTACCACTAGCTCTTCAGGCCCACTTCTGGAATTCTTAGACCAATATAACTTTTAAAGTTCAGATATCTGCACTTTAACTTTGTAGTTATCACAGGATGGTGATATCTAGCAGGCTACCATAAAACAGATGAGGATCTATTGTTCTCCAGTGTCATGGAGACTAGGACAAGAGGCAATGGGTCTTGGTGGCAGACAGAGGAAAGCTTTATAACTGTTCCAAACTAGGGTTGCCATCTCTGGTGGTTTGACCCCGAGACTCCTATATGCCAAAAGGGGATTCTTGTGGTCAAACGGTGAGAAGTGGCAATCCTATTCAAAACAGTCGGGCAAGGAAACATGTTCGTTAGGGAATTTGGTGGAACTTTAATCAATGGAATAAGTTGCCCAGGGTAGTCATGGAATCTCCTTCCTTGGATGTTTTCAAAAAATATCTGGACAAACATCTATTTGTAATGCTGTAGGCAGAGGGTATCCTGCTTTGAAAGTAGGTGTGTGTGTGTCACGGGTTGGAGGTCCGCACCCCCAATTTACTGGGTTTGAATGATCCAGTTTCCCTTGCGCACAGCCCACTTGAGTTAGTTTCTCTCTCTGGCTAATTCAAGTCTGCCGCAGGGACAACTCCTTTGTCACTCAAGGGCCCGATCCTTCCCATTTACAGACTCTTTACTCTCTGGGTTCGCAAGAGCTTGAGGGCTCTTGTTGCTCAGTTGTGTTCCAGTGTTAAACACAGACACTTCTTCATAAAGATAAGAAGTAAGTTTATTGATTATATAAGCAAGATTGTTGATACAGAGTGGTTTCTAGAAATCAAAGGTAAATATAACGCATTCCTAACCTATACTTGTTGAGTTCCTAAATAAGCATCTTACCCTACAAAGGTCCATAAGTTCTTCTCAGTCCTTGATGTAAGCGACTGGGTCTCCAGACTTAGAGCTGCTAGAGAGCAAAGTCTTGTCTCTCAGTTCATGTCTTTCCAACCTTGCTGGGCTGCAAGATGGTGAGTGAGTTCATAGTCACACACACACACATACACACACACCTCTGGGGCACAACTCCTTATATCCTCAGGAGGAAACTCCTTGTATCTTCTCGAGGCCTCTAGAATTCCCTTTGTTCTTGTTATCAGCTTTCTCTGTCTCTGCACGTAGGCAATGGCTGTCTGCATTAGCCACCTTGTCTGTGCCAGGGTTCCCAAATACACATTATTTTTATCTCTTTGCATTTCCTGGAGCTTGGTCATGTGTCATAGCCCTAATTTGAGATTTACTGTTCTCAATTGTAACATTACATACATGTGGAACCTTTTGCATTACATATTTACCAGACTTGTAGTCTACATGTAGGCCTGTGTTACATGTGTGACCCTATGTTTCTGTGTGTGTGTGTGTGTGTGTGTGTGTGTGTGTGAGAGAGAGAGAGAGAGAGAGAGAGAGAGAGAGAGAGAGAGAGAGAACACAAGATGACCCTTGAGGTTCCTGCCAACCCTACAATTCTATGATTCTTCACTGGAGCTTTTTAAGAAGAGGCTGGATAAACATACCAATGGTTTAGTATAGTGCATCCTGCTTTAGTGCAGGAGGTTGAATGACATGGCCCTTGAGTTCCCTTCCAGCCTTAAGATTCTAACACACACAAACAATAGTGAGCCAAATTCTGTGACGTTTGTCTGCTGCCCACAGATTGTGCTGCAGCTAATGAAGCGCAGACACTGCATGGAGTGGAAGAGAGGAAGCAGCAGCTGTCTTTTTCAGCAGCAGGAAACCGAGCATATCCTAGCTGCAAAAGAGGCCAAATTCCTGAAACAAAGAACTCCTGCCAACAGGTCCCTTACTCTCATCTTTGTAATTTTCACCACATTGTGAAAGACCACTCTTGAGTTTATTCACCGTACCTTCCTCTTGGCTTAGATTCTTCTGAATTTATTAACTTATTTCATTGTGCATCCAAAGGTCACCAGAAAGCAAACG
Source organism: Sphenodon punctatus (assembly GCA_003113815.1). Classification (NCBI taxonomy): domain Eukaryota; kingdom Metazoa; phylum Chordata; class Lepidosauria; order Sphenodontia; family Sphenodontidae; genus Sphenodon; species Sphenodon punctatus. The sequence goes on along the minus strand of QEPC01011071.1, from coordinate 341,684 downwards.
TGGATTATGAAATATTAATGAGGTGACTCGTTAACCTTTGCGCTCTTGGCTACTTGGAAACATCTAAACTGTGTCAAGTGCAAGAAAAGACTGTGGGCATTAGGAAGCCATTTCCTTAGTGGTTATCAGGCTATTCTTATGCCCGGGATTAGTGATGAGTCGTAATTGGTTTTTGTTCCTAAAGGAAAAAATACAAGACAGCTCACCAAAAACTGTGATGACTATCTCTATAGGTTCTCTAGATATAAATATAGAGTATTTTCAGACGTGACGACCATCACACTTTGATCCTTCCCCTGGTGAGAGATCTCACCACAGGCAGGATCAGACCCGGCCATCGAACAAATGTCCCAGTGGTCGGCCAGGGGATGTACGTGGTCTGTACAACCCTGCCCCCACGGCCCAGTCACTGGCCAGAGTTAGATAGAGTGGGTCATCAGATGTGATGGCCTGCTCTACCACAGTCTGACTTCCCAAGACCACGGCAGGGCTAACTCAGTGATATGCGCTGGCGTGGCCACCTGTGGTAGCATCACATCTGAAAATACCCAGTTATATAGGCCCATATCCTGCAACTGTTGACATACTGGACTTTTATCCACTTAAGTTGGGAAGCTCTGGACAGATGCAGAAGTTCTGATTTGCACACAATCTAATACAGGGCCAGAGTCTACATTTCTAATGGCCTTTTCAAATATCCTCTTAATGAAGTCTTCTAAGGCAGTCATTCCCAAAGTGTGGGTCAGGAGAACCCCAAGCATGGCTACGGAAGCAAGTAAGTCAAATGTCAGCAAAGGGATGCCATCATGGTGCCATATTTGGCAGGGGCAGCTATTCAGGAGAATTCCTACTGGCATTTGAGTTTCCCAGTGTGGGGAAGGGCAGAGTCATTGCTGCTCTTACCAGAAATGAGAAATCTGCTGTGTTTGCCCAATCAATGGTAGGTGGGGGAGGAAGAGAAAGGGGGTGAAGGGAGAGGATATGCTGGACTGTTAAGGGAATGGGGAGAGTGAAAGGAGGAAGTAAGCTTGGCCATTGAGGGGAATGAAGTGGATGGGGTGGCATGATACGAGCGACAAAGGTGAAGGAAGGTATCGGGGGGGCTGAAGTGAAGGGGGTATCATAGATAGCAAATATTTCTGGTAAAAGTCTATTTTTCATTTTTGTATATTGTTGTTTGTAGGTGGTGGTGTTTTGGGTTATGAGATTATATCTGAATCCCCAAATGGTGTCATACAGGCAAAAGATTTGGGAACCACTGGCTTATGCAGTTATTGTATGTTTGTCTGCCCGTCTCCCACCCCCTGACCAAATAACTTTTGATTCCACAGATCGATTCCAACCAAATTTGGCAGAGGGTCAGGAGTAAGGAGCCCACACATTTTAAGATTGGTGCACCTGGTGGAGAGAGATGGTCTTTTTTGTGGCTGAACAATCCCACTGACTAACACTGAGCATTGCCTCCATCCCCAAATAGGAAATCAGACGTCATTAGTTCAGGTACATGCTCCACAGAATTACCTGTTTTCAACTGAGGGTGAAAGCAGACATTTTATTTATTTATTTATTTATTTATTTAAAATGTATATCCCACCCCTCCTGTCCACAGGGCAGCCCGGGGCGGCGAACAACATTCAATATTTTTTTTTAAAAAGCAATTTAAACAATTTAAAACAATTTAAAATACAATACAATGAGGGGAAACCCCCCACCCCCACCCCTCGCCAAAAGCCTGACAGAACAGCCAGGTCTTACATACACGCAGAAACAGGAGGAGAGTGGGAGCCAACCGAGCCTCCTCCGGGAGCGAATTCCACAGCACAGGGGTGGCCACCGAAAAAGATCTCACATCAGTGGCCACCCACCTCGCCCGGGGAACCTCCTAAAAGGCTCCCACGGACGATCTCAAGGGTCGCATGGGCATATGGGGAGTGAGGCGGTCCCACAGATAAGCAGGGCCCAGGCCGTGAAGGGCTTTAAAGGTTAAAACCAGCACCTTGAACCTGGCCCGGTGCTTTATAGGCAGCCAGTGCAGAGCCCGGAGCACTGGTGTCATGTGCTCCCTGCGACCCGCCCCCGTAAGGAGATGGGCCGCAGCATTCTGCACCAGCTGCAGCCTCTGCACCAGCTGCAGCCTCTGGACCAGCTTCTCGGGCAGCCCCACATAGAGCACATTGCAGTAATCCAGCCTCGAGGTGATGAAGGCATGAATGACAGTGGTGAGGTCGGAGTCTGAAAGATACGGCCGAAGCTGCCGGACAAGATGTAACTGCCGGAACGCACTCCCTGCCACAGTCACAACCTGAGATTCCAGGCTGAGCCGCAAATCGAGGAGCACACCCAGACTCCGCACTTGAGACACCATGGGGGGGTGAACCCCCCCAACAAGAGGAGATTCAACCACCCCTAGGTCCCCCAAGCCCTTGCCCACCAACATCACCTCCGTCTTGTCAGGAATCAATTGCAGATGATGGCTCGACCTCATCCAAGCCCCCACAGCTGACAGGCACTGCATGGCCTGCATCGATGGAAAAAGAGAGGTAGAGCTGAGTGTCATCACATATTGATGACACTGCATGCCCTGAAACCCCCTCACGATCTCCCCTAACGGCTGCATATAGATGTTAAACAAGAGGGGGGACAGAATGGCACCCTGTGGGTAACATATGCATGTAACTCCACTTTAAACACCACTTTAACATTTCTTATGCATGTTGCAGGCCTGTATTGGCACCCTATGCAGCCCTGTAACATGCATAAGAAGAAATGTTAAAGCAGTGTTAAGGTGCATGTCTGTTTTAACTTTTCACCCTCAGTGAGTCTCTATTCCAGGGGTGAGGAACTTGCAGCCTTTTGGACAAATCCAGCCCATCCATAGCTGGTTTTATTTGTCCCTTTTATGATTGCTGTATCCAATCTCCGTTCCCAAGCACTGAAAGACAGAGGAGGGGAAGGGAACAGAGATGAGGGCATGCACTCAAGGATAGGCGATGAATCCATGGCATTGATCCATCCTTCCTTTCCTCTCATCCTAAGTTACACCATTTAAGCAACCCCACCCGCAACTGCTATGTGGCCCAGGGGGCTTGTACTAATTTTCAAAGTGGCCCATGGGAGGAAAGAGGTCCTCTGCTCCCCTCCTTTGTATCAGCCTCCTCTTTGAAATGTCCATATGGTCTCTGTAACAGATGTACATAACTCTCATTTAAAGTCTAGTTTCCCCCCCATTTTACTCTAAATAAACGTTCTTTTCCGATTGCACGAGAGCTGGTAAAGGTCAAATACCAACCCTTAAAAATAAAACCTGGACCATTTGATGTCTATAACCATGAACTCTATATTGAATGCTTGTCTTAATTCAAGTTGTTTCCAACTCTGGCTTTTCACAGACTAGTATTGATCCACTCCTCCAAAGTAATCAATCCCTTAGTGTAGTAATTTCATAAGTAAAGCAGAGTTTGAGGGTGGTGGGAAGTTTTGAATCTTCATTGGATCAAACCATTCCAAATCTCTTTGATAAATTGTTCCTCCAGTCCTCAACGTCAGGCTCATAGATATTTCATCAGCTTCCTCTAGACACTCAGACACCCCAGGTTTATGCTAAACTTTTTTTTAAAATGTGCGTGTACTTTCGTGACACCTGCCATATGGACACTGCACAACAGCGAGTGGAAACTAAATAATTATTTGCCATTTATTATCCTGAGAATCAGGCAGGTACTTAATAAATTTTAAATGATCCCTTTTACCTCCTGTTAATTTATAACCAAAAACAACTATAATTTAAGAAAGAATAAGTGTCCAAAAAAACCCAACTTTTTATTTTTTAAAAGTCTGCACAATACTTTCTTGTAAGAATCTTGAAAACGTAGTTAGCAAAGAATCTCCCTACAGAAGCCTAAATAAGATGTATGTGCCTCTCTGGAATTCTGTTGGAAAGACTTGAATTCTTTTCTCTCCGACCTACTCAAATCAATGTACTGCAAGAAGAAACAGTAGCAGCAGCATTGTCTGGTAAGAACATAAGGAGTGCCATACTGGGTCAGACCAATGGTCCATCTCGCCCAGCATCCTGTCTCCGACAGCGGCCAATCATGGTGGCTTGGGAGAAGCACCCAACAGGTCACCATGAGGGATCCATTCCCTGTTGTTTTCCCCCAGCTCCTGTCATGTTCCCTGATCCTGTCTGGCTAATAGATGCTAATGGACCTATCTTCCAGAAACTTGTTCAAACATCTTTTAAACTCAGCTATAGTACTGACCCTTACCACAGCCTCTGGCAGTAGATTCCACAACCCAATCATACGCTGAGTGAAAAAATATTTTCTTATATTTGTTTTAAACTTGCCACCCATGAGTTTCATGGAGTGTTCCCTAGTTCGAGTACAAGCTGAGAGGGTAAATAACTGCTCCTTGTTTATTAGTTCCACACCACTCATGATTTTCTAGACCTCTATCATATCTCCTCTCAGTCATCTCTTCTCCAAACTGAAGAGCCCCAACCTACCAAGCCTCTCCTCATACGGGAGCCCTTCCATGCCCTTGATCATTTTTGTTGCCCTTTTCTGTACCTTTTCTAGTTCAGCTATGTCTTTTTTGAGATGGGACGACCAGAACTACACACAATATTCGACGTGCAGTCACACCATTGATTTCTATAGAGGCATTATGACATCCTCAGTTTTATTCTCTGTCCCCTTCCGAATAATTCCTAACATTCTCTTTGCTTTTTTTTTTTACTGCTGCTGCACACTGCCCTATGGACTTAATTGTATTGTCCGCAACTACCCCCAGATCCTTTTCCTGAGTGGTAACTCCTAGCTTAGTACCCAGCATTGTGTATGCATAGTTTGGATTATTTTTCCCTACGTGCATCACTTTGCACTTGTCCACATTAAATCTCAT
>QEPC01011071.1:298976-320210 GCA_003113815.1 Sphenodon punctatus | reverse complement strand
GCCCCCCCCCCCCAACACACACACACATTGAACACCCTCCTGCACACCTGGGGGGAGGGCCTCCATGTAAAAACGGCCAATCTCACAAAGATCAGGTTCCTCTTAAGAAAATCAGCAGGCTATGAATGTCCGGTCTGTTCCAATATCATCATTATATGATTTCTGCTGTACAGTAGAATAGCTCCTTCAGAATAGGTTTACAATTCTTGTCTTTTTTTAAAACCAAACAAATCACCCAAAATGGATGGTTTTCTAGTATTACATAATGAATTACAGGATCCTAGGTTGTTTTAGAAAAGCACCTCCCCACTCATTGGTATCCTATACAGCAGGAAAACACGAAGGAAAAATAACACAGGTGGATGGTAAAGACTTGAGTGAGGCGATCTAAGAAGAAAAAAAGAACCCATGAGGAATGGAGAGACTAAAGGAAAACTCATCAAAAAGGAGCATGATAAGAACTGAGAAAGCCAGAAGAATAGATTAAACTACTAAGAAAGAGAGAAAGGAGATGGTGTTTTCATGAGCTTTATTATTCAGTGTTAGTTATTCTAGAATAGCTAGCACATTTGAACCATGTTGCAGCTGAATGGTAAAGAAAGAATAATTTCTCCATTTAACCATGCATTCGCTGCCCTGGCCAGGCATACCCCGCAATAGTCCTGCACTTGATGGAACTATTCCAGTTAGGGGACAAGTCCTGCTGTTCTGCCTAAAGGCAGGCTATGCCTCACTTTCGGACATGGTGGCTGCCAGAGCGCTGGATTGCCAGGCGCTCTAGCAGCTGCTACCAGAGCAGCCCTCCCTGCAGTTGTGCCACCATGGGAGCTGCCTTTGGTCCCCCTGTGAAGCTGTACTACCACTAGCAGCTAACTCTGTGTTTTTTTACCCACAGAAAAAGAGATCCTGAGAAATTTGTCACTCATGCCAAAAAGCCCATTCACATGCCACTCTGTTTCCATGGAACAAGAGAAGAAAAATTTGTAAGCAGTAAAAAAAAGTAGTTTTGTTCCTTGTAGTACAGAAGAGAAACAACTGATATTTAGAATATTTATGAGAACTTAAAGTGTGAGAAGGAATAAAAGCTACTGTTATGACTCCAAAACCATTCTGTAGTTCTCTGAAATTCTGAAGTGGTATTTCAGCATACATTTCTGCTGCAAGCTATAATCATGCATGATATTTCTTAGCTCTGTGGGGAAAAACCATCTCTCAGGGTGTTTTTAGACAAGCGCCTTCCCACCCATCATACATGTTTCAGGGCTGCATGCATACGGCGCCCAAGTGGACGGCTCCGTATATGGTGGGTAATGCATGGGGAAGTGCTTGTCCACTGTGCAACCCACTGTTGGAAATCTATTCCCAAATACAGGTAAAGGATACTTGAAGCTGCCTCATTATCCTTCTTTCTAGCATTTAGTTTGCTTACAGACACCAGTTCCCAGCAAGTGCAACTACAATAGGAGAAAAAACTCTTAGCACTCACTGACCTCTTTATTCAATTCCATTTTCTTCCCTTTATGCTCTATCATCTTTATTAACACAATAGTCAATTGCTGCATGCATTTTTGTGTGTGCTTTTTCCTTTACAAGAATCTTGAGTCTGGGACAAAGCTATACCTCAAATAAGTGACTTGGGAACATAAATTAAGGGTGAAAACAAATGAGATCAGGACAAGCTGGACCCCCTGCCTGTCCCGGGGAGAGCCAGGCCACCACAGCTGCCACACTTTGGGCTGGTTGGGAGGGCAGTTCAAATGAGCAGCCGCTCCTCCTGGGAATCCAGGTGGGGGGATGCTGTCACAAGTCCCTCTGTGCCAAGGGGCTGTCCACATGGGGCAGGACTCTGTGACCTCTGCCACACAACAGGATCAGGCCCCCCAGGAGGTGCTGCCACAAAATAGCTGAACCCCCCCCCCACACACACACACACACACACACACACACACACACACACATCAGTTCCTTGATAAAACAGTCCCTTGCTGCTCATAATAGCATTTTGTTTGTCAGCTATTCCAATATACACTGGTGGAGCGAGGGTGCAGCCAGACGAGACCAGTCAGGACTGATTCCCAGGAGGAGGATCAGCTCAGAGGAGCCCCCGCCCTGCCATCAGCAGCTTGGCAGCTGCAGTGAGAACATTTCCCAGGCATGATCCTTGGATCTCACCTCATGGCAGGCTGTATGGGATGACCAAACAGGAGGTGGCCCCATGGCTCCCCATCAGCCCAGATGGGGCAACAGTAGCCTTCTCAGGCCAATGCATCCCATATCAGCCAGGCACTCGCTCCAAGGCAGAAGTATCTGGTGAATATCTGGCAGCCACCAAACTGATGGGCAGGTGACTCATAGGCTACTGTCTCATTTGTTTTCACCCTAAGGGTGTTTTTAGACAAACGCCTCTCCACCCATTACCCAACAAATGTCTACTAACATCTCAGCCCTGGCCACTTGGAAACTCCTTCTTGTTACCTATCTCTCAATCTGGGGTAAGGTAAGGGGCCAATCTGTCTAAATGAGGAATTGCCAGGGAAATCACTAGCTTTGATGGCTGGAATTCCTGAGAGAGAAATTGGGAGTATAGGAAACTGCTTGCAAGACAAAGGGCCATTTGACTTTTATTGTACACAGCTCCACAGTACTCTTGACAACAGCTGAAATTAGTACTCTCCCAAATGAGTATACCCATTGAATATGCAGTACCCAATTCGACATTTGCGGAATGAGTAATAGGCATTTCTTGCATAGAATCCAATGAGTATACATTTTAGCTTTAAATTGGGGTGAGGGTGTGTGTAAATGCCCACTAATTTTATAAACCTGCTACTAGAAAGGGGCTTGGCAAGTAGAGGGTGGCATAGAAGCTAGGATGCTTGGTGCAGCTGCCCCAAAGCAAAATAACCAAGCCACACCAGAAGGGTCCTTTCAAGGCACTAACTGTAAGCGCTTTCTATGACCAATATGCAGTTCCCATTCTCATAACCAAAGTAGATAAAAGCAGCTAGCAGTTTTCTCTCTGTAGAACTTTGGAAAGGCAATAGAAAGCTTGGCGGCTCCAGACTCCTTTCGGTGCACCTGTTCTTAGGGTTCTAGGTTCTATTTCTTTCTTTATTAACATTTTTACCCTGCCCTTCTCCAAAGGTTCAGGGTGGCTTACAAAAAATATAAAATAAAATTAAAATGCATTCAAATACAATTTACCAAAAAAAGACCAATCCCACCCACACCAACCCCCAACAACCTCCCACCTAATCCCTGTCCCGGCTTACCCCAACACTCCCTAACCTCCAATCCTCCTCCCTAAATACTCCTAACCAATCCCATCCACCCCTATCCCTGCCCACCAAATGCCTGGCCAAACAGGAAGGTCTTACATCTCCTCTGGAAAATGAGCAAGCTTGTTCGGACCTCCACAGAAAGAGAGTTCCATAACTGTGGGGCAGACCTAAGAATGCCTCTCTGCATACCCTTGTGGTAACAACTTTGCAGGCAGTTGGTACTCACAAGAGGCACCCTCGCTGACCTCTGAGGCTGCGAAGGAACATAGGGAAAGAGTCGGTTCTTCCGATACCTATGCAATACTCTGCTTGCCCATGCCCCTTTAAAACTCTCAAATGGACTGTAGGTGAATACTCATTTCCCAGTGCAAGTACAGGTCAGGTACTCAAAGGGGTACCCAAGCATTCAGATATCACTCGTGGGTAATAAATTCACTACTTGTTTCAGCTCTACTCCTGACAGATTACCCTAACTAACTATAAAATTTTATAGTCTGACTATAAAATTAGTGATTTCCTAGGTCCAAATACAACCAGCCCCAGCAAACAGACGAACCACTGTCCTGCCATCCCATTCTCCCCCTCTCAACACACTTGGAGCTCAAATTCAACCAATCCTTGATGTGATGATTCATGGGTAGGCCTGCCAGGGCCTCCCCCTTCGGCTTCTAGAAAATCAGTCCCTTCCTGTGTTCACTCCAGCCATTTCTAGGCACAGCTGGAGGATTCCTCCAGACACCAGAGCTGTTGCATTCTCTCTTTACCTCCCTCCTGACCCACAGAGGTATGTGGGTATCTCTGTCCCCTGAGGTATGTCTTTCCCCACAAGTAGAACCTGTCCCCTCTTTTAATCCCTTTGAAGTCTCTTCCTTTCCTATCTGTCTCCCCTTTTACAGATAATAGAGGTTACTTACCAGTAACTGTTCTGAGAGAGAGCTCTGCGAATTCTCACTAATGGGATCTACTTCCTGCTCCACAGGCACCGGAAAGCTCCTAGTTAGCAGTCTCCAGGCAGAGTAGAGCCTGGAAAAGACTAGAACAAGGTAAGGGCTCCGCCCGTCCCTTCCCCCCTCCCGTCCTGAAGAAAGCACGGGCTCCAGATTGCGCGAGAGCAGGACCGGATAAAAAGGGGGAGGAGCCCTCGCTGCTTCAGTTCCTTCCAATCCCATTGCGGAACAACCAACTAGTGGTGTATCCAAGAACGAGGGGAAGGCAGGCGGGACACGAGAATTCACAGAGCTCTCTCAAAGAACAGAGTTACTGGTAAGTAACCTCTATTTCTTCTTCGAGGATCTCCGCAATTCTCACTAATGGGAGAGTGAGTAGCAGTTATTATCACCTACCTCAAGGAGGGTGGAGGCGAGGATATCAGTCAAACAAAGAATGTAGAACTGCTCTGCCCACAGAAGCATCTGCCCTGGCCACGAGGTCCAGCGAGTAGTGTCTCGTGAACATATGGATTGAAGACCAAGGAGCAGCCTTGCATATGTCCTGCATGGGCACATGATGCAGGTTTGTGAGGGAAGAGGCCATGGCTTTGTTAGAGTGAGCATGGAGACGGGCAGGCGGAGACTTTCCTGCTAGGTCATAGGCCTTTTGGATGCAAAGGAGGATCCATTTGGAGAGTCTCTGTGAGGTGATCTTGACACCAATTCTTTGTCCACCATACAAGACAAAGAGGGCATCTGAGGCTCTGATGCATTTGGTCCTGTCTAGGTAGTACGATAGGGTACGTTTGACATCTAAACGATGGAGTATCTGATCAGCACGAGATGCATGTGGCCTCGGGAAAAACACTGGTAGGGATATGGTTTGGTTCAGGTGAAAGGAGATACCACCTTCGGTATGAAAGCAGGGTCAGTACACAGGTCTACCTTGCCCTTGTGGAATCATATGTAAGGTGGAGAAGGCCTAAGGGCAGTCAGTTCACTAACTCTTCTGGCAGAAGTTATTGCCAGGAGGAATGCTGTTTTGATGGAGATGTTTTCCATGGAGCAAGTGGTTATTGGTTCGAAGGGAGGGTCCATCAGTTTGGCAAGGACGAAGTTAAGGTCCCGCTGGGGGGCCGGGTGGGTGTTAGGAGGAAAGGTGTTCATAATATCCTTCCAGAATGTCTTCATGAGAGGGTGGGAGAATAAGGTGCTCCCATTCTCAGGCTGTAGGTGAGATGACAGCGCTGCTAGGTGGACCCTCAGAGATTGGGTTGATAAGCCAGAGTCATGTAGATGTATAAGATACATGAATATGTGAAACATGTGAAGATGAGCCAGAGGGGTGAATCGAGAGGTACACCAAGTGGTAAATCGGTTCCATTTGGCAGCATAGCATGCTCTCGTGTAGTCGCTTCTAGAATTCAGGAGAATGTCTGCAATGTTGCGGGGGGCATCCTGGATTATGGACCTATCAGCCAGGCACAGAGGTGGAGCGTTGCAGGGTCGTGGTGAAATATGGTCCCGTGTTGATGGGATAATAGGTGGATTAGGAGCGGGAGATGAAAGACATTGTTGGCCATCTCCTGGAGTGTCTGGAACCAGGGTTGCCTGGGCCAGAAGGGTGCGATCAGGATCATATGCGTCTGATCGGCCCGTACCTTGCAGAGGACCTTGTACATCAGAGGGAGAGAGGGAAAGGCATATAGGAAGTCCCCATTCCAGGATATCAAGAAGGCGTCCGATATTGATCCTGGTTCCGCCCCTGCTCGACTGCAGAACCTGGGGAATTTGGTGTTGTCTTGCATAGAGAATAGATCTATGGTGGGTGTTCTCCATTTGTTGCACATGTCGCGGAGTACTGAGTTGCAGGGGGTCCACTCATGGTGGTCTGTGGCACGGTGGCTGAGCTGATCAGCGATCGTGTTGTCCTGGCCAGCGAGGTGGATGGCATGAATGTGCATGCCCTGTTTGATGCTCCAGAACCAGGTGCTTTGGGCTTCTATGGACAGGCAAGTGGAGCGTGCACCTCCCTGTTTGTTTATGTACCACATGGCAGTGGAATTGTCAGTAATGATGAGGACATTTCTTCTTACTATGTGAGGAAGAAGTGCCTTGAGGGCCCAATGGATGGCCCTGAGCTCGAGTATGTTGATATGGAGCTTTCGCTCCTGAGGGGACCATAGGCCGCTCACCTGTAGGTGGTCCATGTGGGCTCCCCAACCAGTCAGGGAAGCGTTAGTGGTTATGGACACCTGTGCAGGGGGTGGCATGAAAGGAATGCCCTGTAGGAAATTGTTGTGACGTGTCCACCAGAGTAGGTCGAGGGTGACCTCGGGCGGAATGGAAATCTGCATATTGAGAGGATGGACAGCGGGAGTGTAATCTCGAGCAAGCCACTGTTTGAGGGTGCGTAGATATAGTTGGGCATATGGGGTGACTGCAGTTGTATCTGCGAGTAATCCCTGCAGACGGAGAAAGAAGCGGACCGTCCTCCTTGGACGTGATGGGAGGGATAGTATAGTTTGTCAGATAACCCTGAACCTGTCGAAGGGGAGATAGGCTCTGGACACAGAGGTGTTGAGAACAGCCCCTATGAATTGGAGTCATTTCGTCAGGACAAGATGCGACTTGCGGTAGATTTTGGAGTAGTGAGAGGGTCACCTGAAGGTGGTTCAGTAGTGTGTGTCTTGAAGAAGCTACTATTAACCAGTCGTCTAGGTATGGAAAGACTCTGATGTGCCTCCTTCGTAGGTAGGCAGCGACTACTGCAATGCATTTGGTGAATACCCTGGGTGCAGTGGAAAGGCCGAAGGGAAGTACTCTGTATTGGAAGTGTCAGTTTCCTACAAGGAAATGTAAATAACGTTTATGCACTGGATTTATTGAGATATGGAAGTAAGCGTCCTGCAGATCGAGAGAGGATAGCCAATCTCCTTGGTGGAGTCCCAGAATAATGATGGGGAGGGTGACCATACGGAACTTGAACCTTTTGATAAATTTATTTAAACGGCAAAGGTCAAGGATGGGTCTGTATCCTTCATCCTTTTTGGGTATGATGAAATAACTGGAGTAAAACCCAGAGTTTCGTTCTGAAGGGGGAACCTCCTCTATAGCTCCCTCGGAGATAAGTTCTAGAATCTCTGATAGTATTTGAATTTGGGGGCAGGGGGGGAGGGAAGGGGTAAGGAGTTGGGAGGAAATTATAAAAATTGAATAGAGTACCCCTGACTGATCACTTCTCTGACCCAACGGTCAGAGGTTATGGACGCCCAGGCCTTGTAAAAGGGTTGGAGACGGTTACCAAAGGCAGTAGAACGCTGAAGGACTCTCTTGATCTGCATACAATTAAAAATGCTGTTTGAGGTGTTGGGTTGCGGAAGAGGTGGAAGGGGGTCTACCCTTCACTCCTTGCTTCATGTACCGCTTTCTGGGTTGGGATGGCGCGGCCTGTTGGTGCTGATGGTATTGTGAGGGGAAACATCTGTTCGTACTGAAAGAATAAGGGGCCCGTTGTTTAGACTGGTAGGAGTAAGGGGAGGAGGAGGGGTAAAACCTCATCTTAAAGGTACGAATAACTCTTGTAGAGCGAGCCTTCTGAGATGTCTCTCTTATCTTTTTTAAAGTTTCGTCAGTGGTGGCCGCGAAAAGGCCCTCACCATCGAAGGGTAGGTCCTCAATTCATGTTTTGTTTTCTGGGGCTAATGCAGTGGAGCGGAGCCATGCATGCCGTCTCAGGGTAATGGCCGAAGCCATTCCTCAAATGTTAGCATTGACTATATGCATGTTTGCAGTTAGTTGGAATTGAGCTATCTGCATACCCTCTCTTGCAGTGCTGCAATCTGACTAGGGTCTGAGGCTCTACCTAGTTGAGCCCAGAGCCAATGTTGGTACCCACACATCGCAGAAGCATAATTAGAGGCCCTAAGTGACAGGGTTTCAGATGAGAAAATATTTCTCCCAATGACGTCGAGATGCCTGTCCTCCCTGTCAGCAGGTGAGGTCTGGATGCCGCCTGATTTGGATCTTAGAGAGGCAGCCACAATAACAAGGGAGTTGGGGACCGGGTGCTTATAAAACATGTTGGCTTCCTCCCTAGGGATGGTGTAGAGCGAGTCAGCTAGTTTATTAGTGGCGGGTGCAAAAGAGGGTTTGGCCCAGACTGACTTTGATGATTCCATTAATTGCTCAAACATAGGGAGCATTATATGTCCCAGTTCCCCTGTCTCCAAGATTCCAAATACAGGGCCAGATTGGGTCTTTTTAACAACTCTGGAGGGAAGTTTGGGTAATGCTGCAGCAAGTCGTTTCAGTATGCCCTGAAAGGCCTTAGTGTCCTCTGTAGCCAACATGAAGTTTGCTGTGGGCAGTACCCTTGGTGGTGCTGGTGGTACATATGTGGTAGTAGGTTGAGGGAGGGTAGCGCGCTCTAGTTGTGCTAAGTCCGACCGTGCCGAGTATGGGGACCAGCTACATGAACGGGGACGGTACCGATGAGCTTCATGGTACTGGTACCGACGGTACCTGGTGTCCCCATAGGAGCAGCAGGGCCATGGCGAACGAGAGTGTCATTCCCTATCATGCTGCCTCGTGTCGCAGTCCCATGTTGAGCTGGGAGGGCTAATCCAATCTCTCACGTTGTGGTAGAGAGAGGAACGGGAGTGAGAACGCTCGTGGCGATGGGAGCGCGAGGGAGAACATGACTCCCTATCCCAGTGCAGTTGTTGGAGAAGTAGAAGGTTCGCTAGGGCTGCAGGCATGGGTACGGTGAGTCGTGGTACCAATGGAGCGGGTACCATTCCCTGGGGTGCAGGCAGGTCTGTAGGTGCAAGCAGGTCAGGCGCAGGCAGGTCAATAGAGGCTATTAGGGCAGGTATGGTGCTTTGCAGTGCCGAAGGTGGAACCGGTGGAGTGGGGGGTGGTACCGGGGTGGCCAGTGCCGGGGTTAGTGAAACAGCCAAGTCAGCTAGCCAAGCCTGTTGCTCAAAGGAACCTGCGTCTACGTCCAGCGGGCGAGGTGTCCGTGCCGCCTCTAAGCTGACAGAGTGCTTTTTCTTCTTCTTCGGCTCACCATGCCTCTTAGTGTGACGATCCTTGGCATGTGGGGCACCCTGAGTCTGAGCAGCAGCTCCGACAGTGGGTGCAGAAGGCTGAGTTTGGGACGCGGCGGTTGTTGGAGTGGGAGCGGTCTGGGACTGCTACTCTGCGCTCATGATGTTCTGGGTGGGGAGCCTAAGAGTCCCCTCTTCGCCACCCTGAAGTGCCTGGCTAGTCAAGATAGCCTATTGGCGGAGTGCTCGTGCCTTTCTGGTCCTGGATGAAAGGCCTGTGCAGTGCTTGCAGGAGCGAGTATTGTGTCCCTCTCCAAGGCACGCCAAGTACCTCTCATGGGGGTCACTGATAGAGCGCGTGACAGGGTACGAGCTACATCCCTTGAAGCCCGGTTGCTTGGGCATAGTCCAGACCGCCGTGAAAGGTGGTTGGGCTCGGGGCGAGCCCCGTTGGAAGGAGTAGAGGTCTAGTCCTATCTAATTTAGAATTTCACTCTCTTTTTTAGGAAAAAATTGAGGTGTTCCAAGCGCAACGTGGTTGGAAGAAACTGAGGCGGCAAGGGCTCCTCCCTCTTTTTATCCAGTCCTGCTCTCACATGATCTGGAGCTCGTGCTTTCTTCAGGACGGGGGGGAAGGGGGGGCACCTTGTTCTAGTCTTTTCCAGGCTCTACTCTGCCTGGAAACTGCTAACTAGGTGGTTTCCGGTGCCTGCGAAGCAGGAAGTAGATCCCATTAGTGAGAATCACGGAGATCCTCAAAGAAGAACCACTCTTTCTCTGCCTTCTCCTTTCCAGCAATGTCTTTCCCTCTTTGTTCCTTCAGAGTTTCTCATGCTGTCCTCTTCTTCTCTTTACACACTCCAACCTTGGGAGTCTGTAGACAGACAGGGTGGCCAGCCCTGCATCCTCTGCGTGCAGCCCCAACAACGCTGAGTTTATATGGACCCAGCAGCTTCCATGGCCCTTCCCACACACCATAGAGCTGCAGGCGGATCGGCCGCCACTCTAGACTGCCGCCTGTAATACTATGGCATTGCTGGAGCAACCCTTTCCCTGAAGTGGACCTGCAGCAGCCCGTCAACTGAGTAGATGGACTGCTACTTTACCCCTGGCCGGTTAGGTTTGGGCAGCCCACTCCATTTGCAGTGCTTTGGAATGTTCCAGAGCACCACAAGCAGAGCTGACCTGGAGCAGGCAGCACCTGCTCTGCCTCACACCCAGGAAATCCACCTTTAAATGGATGAGTCACCCAAGGGTGAAGTGGAGCAGAGGTGTGGGTGCAGTCCATGTAAAAGCACCCCTTGTCTCTTTCCCAGACTGCTGACTTGCTCTCTGTCTACATCAGGGAAGGGGAACCTCAGGCCCGGAGACCAAATGTGGCTGGCACAAGTTTTCCAGTTCCTAGATCTGGGTTTTGGATTCTTCCTCCAAGCACTGAAAAACTGACCGAGAGCAGAGATGAGGGCATGCACACAAGGACAGGGGAGGCATCAATGGCACAGATCCATGATCTGGACCCTCCTTTTCTTAACTGCCCCCTGGCCCTGCCCACAACATCTATGAGAACTTGTACTCATTTTCAAAGTGGTCCCCAGGAGAAAAAAGGTTCCCCACACCTGGTTTACATTTTGGGTGTCTTTAGACATAATGTCGACGGGTGTCTGAATGTGTGTTTTGACCTTGATAACAACACCAGTTTGGCCCTGTGTTCACCATGTGGCGCTGCTTAGACACAGCCCAGCTTGGGGCAAATCGGTATTTTGCTCCCAGCCCGATCTCAGTGCACAAGTGATGCCGCCTCATTCCCTGTGTTGTACCTGCTAACACGCCACGCAATATCATTACACACAACGTTGGCCACGTGTTCAGCCAAAACACGCAAATTGTCCTTGTGATGCAATGGTGTTCACATCGCATGTTCAGTGGGTGGCCAAATTAGTGTTGGGATTGTTATAGTGCTTACGCACAACGACCAAACACATGCTTAGGGGGTTTGACACCTGATCTCTGTTATGTCTAAAGATGCCCAGTGTCCCCTCTCAAGAGCCTGTCACTGGCCCTCCTTCAAGGGTCCCTCTACTAAGGGAGCACACTCCATTCTTAAGACCCGATTATACTATTAATGTTAAGGGGAGTCTTACCAGATATAGGGAAACTGGATCCGGTTTTTACATTACATCCAACTATTTGACTACATATTTTCTTTCTCCCCCTCACCCCACCACCACCCCTTTTTCCTGCTAGGTGAATGATAACTAATATATAGAGATCTCTGTCATGGGTTGCGCCAACCTGTGACAATCTCTTTCTTTAATGTTTTTCAATTAAGGTTTTTCCTCTGGTTTGAACTGTGTAACTGAGATCACAATCAGGCCATGATTTTATTTTATTTTTAAATCTCTGTGGTGTCCTTCTAAGAAAACATAGTAAACTAAGGAGTGGGTTTAATACAGTGTTCAAAAGCTTTGATGAGATGCGTAAAGAACCTCTCTGAATGGGATGCTAAATCTAAAAAGCTCTACTTCTAATAGGCAGAAAATGTAATTAGCCATCCTTTCCCTGGAGTAGTAACATAAGAGGGCTCCAGCAGGTGTGTAACTATTGTGTCATCAACGTTTTAAAAAAAAAAAAAAAAATCAAGTCAGCCTTTTGCTAGAAAAACAAGTGAAAAGGCAGAGCAGATGCTGTAATAACCATTAACTTACATTCACCAAATACACTTCTTATAAAGCTAGATCAAGAACCCTGAAGAACAAAAAAATTTCTGGCTCTTCTGTGCCAATTGCAGAGCGGAGCTAATGTTATGCTTTGAGCAAAGTTCATGAATACATGTTGGCCAAATTTATCTGTCGTATAACACTGAGAAATCTGCATCAGACTGAGAATTGAAATATGGTTAAACCAGTACAAAACTGTATAACACAAACACTTTTATTTCAGTTTAAAGGCAACTTTTTAGTTTTAGCTTTAAGTCAGTTAGGAATAGGCTTAAGATAAAGCTAAATAAGCCAAACTTAAACCCATATGGGATGTCTGTAGGGGACTGCACTAATTTAACTAACAACCCAATTAGCTTGTGCAGGTATTGATTTCAGCTACTTCTTCAAATTTTCATTTTGTTGACTTCAGTGGAGTTGCTGATGGCACAAGTACTTTAAGGCAGTGTCCTGTTGTAGATTGGCAACTGGTTAAAAATAAGAAGTAAAGGGTAGGACTAAATGGTCAGTTTTCACGGTGGAGAGAAGTAGTTAGTGGAGTGCCCCAGGGATCTGTACTGTGACTGGTGTTTAATATATTCATTAATGATCTGGAGAAGGGAGTAAATAGTGGGGTAATTAATCAAATCTGCAGATGACACAAAGTTATTCAAGGTAGTTAAAACCCCAGCTGACTGTGAAGAATTGCAGGAGGATCTTGCAAGACTGAATGACTGGGCATCCAAATGGCCAGTTTGTTTAATGTTGACAAGTGCAAAATGATGCACATAACAAAAAATAACCCAAACTATATGTATACAATGCCAAGTTCTAAATTAGTAGTTACTACTCAGGAAAAGGAGCTTGGAGTCATTGTGGACAGTACATTGAAATCCTCAGCTCCACTGTGGTAGCGGTCAAAAAAGCAAACAGAATGTTAGGGATAGAGAATAAAACTGAAAATATTGTAATGCCGCTATAAAGATCTATGGTACAACCACACCTGGAGTATTGTGTGCAGTTCTGGTTGCCCCATCTCCAAAAAGACGTAGCAGAACCAGAAAAGGTTCAAAAGGCAACAAAAAATGATCACGGGTATGGAACGGCTCCCATATGAAGAAAGGCTTGATAGGTTGGGGCTCTTCAGCTTGAAGAAGAGATGTCCAAGAGGGGATATGTTAGAAGTTTATGAAATTATGAGTGATGTGGAACACATAAATAGGGAGTTGTTATTTACCCCTCTAAGAGTACTAGAACAAGGGGACACTCCATGAAATTAACTGGTAGCAAATTAAAAACAAATATCAGAGTATTTCCCCCCTCAACACACAATTAACTTGTGGAACTTACTGCCATAGGAAGTGGTCACAGCCAGTAGTGTAGCTCATTTTAAAAGGGTATTGGATAAGTTCTTGGAGAATATTAATGGCTATTAGCCAAATAGGTTTGGGGGACGTAACCTCTTACTGTTGAGGGCTGGAAAAATGGAATGGATTGCCCATTATTTCATTTATTTTATTTTATTTTATTTTTACAATGTATATGCTGCCCCCTCCTGCCTCAGGCATCTCGGGGCAGCTCACAACATATTAAAACATTGCAAAACATTAAAACAAACCATAATAGCTTAAATTAAAACAGTGTAAAACCCTATCCCCACCCCCACCCCATCTCCCTCGGGAAAGGCCCGGCGGAACAGCCAGGTCTTACATTGTCTGCGGAAAGAGGGGAGGTTGTCAGCCAACTGGATCTCCAATGGGAGGGAGTTCCACAGCTGCAGCACAGCCACAGAGAACACCCTCCTCATAGCAGATACCCGGGAAACCTGGGGAACCCCGAGGAGGGTGCCCCCAGCCAACTGCAGAGACCGCTCCAGGACCCTGAGGGTGAGGCGGTCCTGCAGATAGGCGGGGCCCAAGCCATTTAGGGCTTTAAAGGTCAGCACCAACACCTTGAATTGGGCCCAGAAACCTACCAGCAGCCAGTGCAGAGAGCGAAGCACCGGTGTTATATCCTCGCGTCAGCCCGTCCCCGTTAAGAGATGGGCTGCCACATTCTGCACCAGCTGCAGCTTCCGAACCAATACCAAGGGTAGCCCCACGTAGACCGCGTTGCAGTAATCCAGTCTCGAGGCAATAAAAGCATGGATGACCATGGCCAGATCCGAGTCTGAGACATACGGCCTAAGTCGACGCACCAGATGTAACTGGCAAAATGCTCCTTTTGCCACAGCCATCACCTGAGCATCCAGGTGGAGCTGTGGGTCCAAGAGCACCCCCAGACTCCAGACATGAGAAACTGGGGGGGACCCCATCAATGATCGGGGCCACCACCACCCCAACTTTCCCTACAACCATCACCTCTGTCTTGTCAGGATTTAGTCTCAGGCAGCTCACCCTCATCCAATCCCCTACAGCAGACAAACACCGGGTAAGCACTGAGACTGCAGGGCCTGAGTCGGAGGAAAATGAAAGATATAGCTGGGTGTCATCAGCATACTGATGACGACTCACTCCACCATACTCCCTAACAACCTCTCCCAAAGGCTGCATGTACACGTTGAACAGGAGAGGGAATCGGATGGAACCTTGCGATACTCCACACGTGAGGCCCTGTTAGGAATGCGGGTGGGGAGGAATGGACCCAGACACATCCTCACCTTCTGGACACCCACTAAACTGCTTACACTGGGGTTTTTATGGAATACACGTGAGAAACAACCCCTCAGGTTCTTATAGAGCCCAGTGTCCCTTAATAGAGATGAGGCAAGATCAGAAGATCGCTATATTCCTGTGGAAGGGAAGATAGTGTAAGAGTTGCAGCAAGGGAAATCTTCAGCAAGGGTTGCAGAGGGGAAACATTATGAGCTGTACATAGCGGAGAGTCAAATGTCAACACCTTTTCCCTCCAGTCTATAGCAGGGTTATGGGCTTGGAGCCATGGCATCCCTAACACAACCGGGAAGGTGGGAGTTTTCACAATATCAAAGGCCAACACCTTCTGCTGCTTCCCAATGGTTCATTGTAAGGCGGACATACAGAAGCTAATAGGGCCAGAACACAGAGGAGACCCATCGATGGCGAATACAGCCTCCAGCCTGGCCTTTTCTTGTGTTGGGATATTTCACTGACTCACTAATTTGATATCAAGGAAGTTCCCCGAGGCTCCTGAGTCCACGAGGGCCAAGGTTACTACCGACTTGCGATTTATAATACAGAGCATTATAGGTACCTGGAGGTGGTTTAGACCCTTGCTGAGCAGGAGGGATTCCAGGATGATCGCAGACAAAGGGGGTTGAGATGTTACCAAGGCGTTCCCGCCCGTCCCAGTTTTTGTCATTTCCCGGTAGTTGTCATCCTGGTGGGAGCTGTGGACATTCACAAGCAAAATGCTCCGGGTTGCCGCAATAGAAGCATACTCGCAACGTTGGCTGACGTTCCCCCTCTCGCTTTGTCAGCGGTCCTCTCAATGCCCCCAATTGCATGGGCTCTGGATCTTCCACCCATCGACTATCCGACGGTCCGGACACAGCCCCAGGAAGCCGCACTTGCCAAGGGCATGTTCCTTCTTGCCTCCGTTCCTGTCGGTGTTCACCCAGTCTTTCATCAATTTGGCAGGACAAGTTTACTAGTTCGGCCCAGGTGTCTGGTATGGGTACACAAGCAAGCTGATCTTTAATTTCTTTGCTCAAGCCCTTACGAAAGAGCACATTTAGTACATTGTCTGGCCAATCTAATTCAACTGCCAAATGTTGAAAACGAGTTATGTATTCAAGGAGTGGCGTTTTCCCTTGGCGTAGGGCCAAAATGGCACTCTGCATTCTTGACCCGGTGTGGATAGTTGAAAAAAACCTGAAATTCTTGTAAGAATATTTTCTAATCCTTCAAAAGGGGACTATTTTTAATTAAAAGGGGTGTGGCCCAATCCAGGGCAAGCCCTTAGAGGTGGCCAGTAACAAAGGCAACCTTCATGGTGTCAATACGATATGTCTGGGGTTGTAGTTGAAATGCTAATTTGCACAGGGCAATAAAACTTTGAAACTGTTTTTTATCCCCACTAAATTTTGTGATGGGGGGAATGCTTAGGTTCCCTTCCTAGAGCCCCTGAGCCTTGTTCTATGGGCAGGGGTTCCCCCATTATGGGGGCAGGGTCTGCTGCTCCCTCTGCCCCAGAAGCTTCTACCAACACCCCTGAACCTTGCTGCTCCTTAATTTATTTGATTTCCATGGCAAAGGACTGGATAGCCCTAGCCATTTCCTCTAACTGTTTTTCTGTGTCCATTTTGGTGCCGGAGATACTGTTAGGAATGGGGGTGGGGAGGAATGGACCCAGACATGTCCTCACCTTCTGCACATCCACTAAACTGCTTACACTGGGGGTTTTATGGAATACACACGATAAACAACCTCTCAGGTTCTTATAGAGCCCAGTGTCCCTTAATAGAGATGAGGCAAGATCATCATAAGGGTGGGAGATGCCACGCTCAGTGTAAGAACCCCAGCCAGACCCCTCCACCACTAAACTATACTCACCCAGGCGGACAACACTCTGTGAGGGTATGAGAAGAATGAAATGACAATGAGTGAGGGCAACGGGGGAAGCACCCAGGGGAATTGGGAGGGTTAATCAGCTTGAGACTAGGCGGAGGGCCCAAATCAAGAAGGGGGAAGGTACAATGCTCCACACCCAACCACCCGTTCCCAACACCTTTAACACCCACTCGCTCTCTCTCTCACACACAGCAGTCACCAAAGTTACACACGTACAAGATCAACATACACTCAGCTAAACCTCCAAACCTTTTGCGTTCAACAACAATCCAATTGCTCAGAAGGGGGCTGGTCTCACAGCGAACTGATCTCCAGTGGCACTGTTACTGAAGGCCGCCATCTTTATCCTCGTGGCCCCACCGAACATTGCAACGTCCCTGACGGCCCATCCACGCTATTGCTAACATCTAGTTGCTGAATGCTATCTCCCAAGCGGCCACCAGGGGGAGCAGCAGCATTTGTCCCCTGTGCCCAAGATCCAGAAATGCTCCGGAGCTTGGGAAATCCCCTCCCAGCGCGCCTATGTACTGGTTGTAGTCGAAGTCTCCCGTAGCAGCGTCTGACAGGTCCTGGGGGGAAGATGAAAACTCCCCCAGCACCACATGCTGGATTCTCCCAGCAAGGAATGAGCGGAACCATACAAGAACAGTCCCGTCAATCACTGCCCAGGCCCACAACCGAGTCACCAACAACTCATGATCAATGGTATCAAATGCAGCCGAGAGATCTAACAAGATCAACAGGGTCGAACGACCTCAGTCTAACTCACAGGAGAGGTCATTGGCCAAGGCCACAAGCGCAGTCTCCATGCCATAATCTGGACAAAAGCCCGACTGCGAGGGATCGAGAAAATTAATCCAGTCCAAATGCCCCTGAAGTTGCTGAGCCACCACCCGTTCAATAACCTTCCCTAAAAAGGGAAGGTTAGAGACTGGCCAATAACTAGCAAGGACATCAATGTCCAAAGATGGCTTCTTGAGCAGGGGCTGCACCACCGCCTCCTTGAGACAGCCAGGCACCCTGCCCTCCCCAAGGGAGGCATTGACTATCCCCACCAGCAATGACCCCAATGTCTCCCGGCTAGCCTTAACCAGCCAGGACGGGCATGGATCTAATTCAGAATTGGTGGCTCCTTGAGACAGCCCAGCACCCTGCCCTCCCCAAGGGAGGCATTGACTATCCCCACCAGCAACGGCCCCAATGTCTCCCAGCTAGCCTTAACCANCATTGACTATCCCCACCAGCAATGACCCCAATGTCTCCCGGCTAGCCTTAACCAGCCAGGACGGGCATGGATCTAATTCAGAATTGGTGGCTCGACAATCCCAAGAGCATCCCCCGCATCTGAGGGCGACACCGTCTGAAACTCATCCCACAAAACAGGATTAAACGGGGCTTCCACTGCCTCAGACCTGTTCTCTGCTAAAAAAAGTCGCATCAAAACCATGGTGAATTTGAGCAATTTTATCTGCAAAAACGTCCACAAACATATCACAGTGAGCATCTGATGGTTCCACGTCCAGGCAGAGGGAGGCCGGACTGACCGTCCCCCTCACCACCCATAACAGCTCAGCTGGGCGGGACTTAGCGGACATGATGCGGGCAGCAAAGAAAACCTTTGCTGTCTGCACCGCTACGGCATAAGTACGTAACTAGACTCTATGCCGCAACCGGTCCACCTCAGTACGCGAGTGATGCCACTGTTGCTCTAACTGCCGCCCTTCCTGCTTCATCCACCGCATCTCACCCGTATACCATGGGGAGCTGCATTCTTGGCATTTCGGGAGCGGACACCTGGGAACCAGACAGTCAATGGCCTCAGTCAGTCTGATATTCCACCTAGACACGAGGTCATCGAGTGAGCAGCCATCGAGGTCAGAAGAAACATCCCCTAGAGCTATCTGGAACCTTTCAGATTCCATAAGCCTTCGGGGGCGAACCAACCTAACTGGTTCCACACACTCCCGAGGGCTGACATGCACCAGGATATCTGCCCAGAGAAGATAATGATCTGTCCATGACAAGGGCACTGCTGATACCTCTCCCACCAACGGATCCCCCAACTCAAGGCCTGTGCAAAATATCATGTCCAGGGTATGTCCTCCACTATGCGTGGGACCCACTACTCTCTGAGACAGGCCCATGGTTTCCATGGTAGCCATGAACTCACGCTCCACCCCTCCAAGACTGATGTCGGCATGGATATTGAAGTCCCCCAGAACTATCGTCCTGGGGGACCGCAAGATCACCTCCGACACCAGATCGGTCAGCTCGTGTAGGGAGGCTGCTGTACAGGTGGGTGCACGGTATATCAGCAGTATCCCTACCCTGTCTCTGGCCAAATCCAAACACAGATTGAGACCCTCTATACCCATGATAGATTGCACAGAAAATCTCCTCATGGACCAGGCATCCTTAAAAATAATGGCTACGCTGCCCACCCCCACCCCTCCAGCCATGGCTGATGCTGCACAGAGTACCCGGCTGGAACAAGTTCAGCTGGTATAGGCCACAATTCATTGTCCAGCCAGGTCTCCATGATACATGTGAGGTCGGTCGCCTGGTCCAGGATCAACTCCTGGACCACAGTTGACTTATTAGCTACCAACCTCGCATTTATCAGCATCATGCTGAGGCTAGGGGTCCTCTGTTCCCTAATCACCTCACCACCTGCCTGGGAGCCAGTGAGCAGGACAGAAACACACCATCTGTCCTGTCTCACAGATCAAACCCGCCTCCCAGAAGAACCATAATTCCCCCAGCCCAGAACAACCTCTATGGCTGCAGACCCCCCCCCCCGATCCACTCCACCACCCCGCCCCCCAGAGGCCGCCCCACCAGCCCCCCGANCCCCCCCCCCCGATCCACTCCACCGCCCCCCCGAGGTCACCCTGCCAGTCCCTTGAGAGATTCCCACCCCCCAAAACACCCCCCATCCTCTTCTGCCACCAGAGGATTCCTCCCTCTCAGAGGGCTGCAACCCTCCCTCACACTGAAGGGGTCAGCCCTCCCTTCCCTAACCCAGTCCCCTTGTCCCCCTCCCCCACAAAAGAAATACCCTATCCCCACCCCAATCCCTCCTTAAAATACAACGCTAACCGCCCCCTGTCCCCACTAAGGGCCTTGCCCAAGGGCCCTTTGGCATGGCCCTGAGGCACACTGCCTGCAGCAGCACCGGGCAGCTGGCCACTTTTGGCTGCGCCAGGACTCAGAAGTCCTGGCCATGTGCCCTGATCCCAGCCCCCTCCTCCGGATGAGAGAGGGGGAGGTGGTGCCGTTGGGGCCGGCAAGCACAGCTCTGGGAAGTGGCGACAGGTCCGGGCAACATCAGTGGCATCAGTGTCGGTGGCAACAGCTTCAGGAGCGGCAGCAGTGGCACCAGGTGAGCCAGTGAATAACTGTCACTGTCCAGGGAGCTGGTGAAAGACGTCTGGCCGCCACTGCCACTTTGGCCCGCTAACGGCATGTCAACGGGCTACTGCCCTTTGGCAGTGCCCTTTGACTGATGCCCCCTGAGCAGCAGCCCCTTTTATGATAGTTACCTGGGGGAGGAACAGAAGAGGAGTCACAGGTGGGGGGGGCGGATTCCAAGCGCCTCAGTCCACAGGGAGCCAACACCCCACCCCTCCTTTCCAGGCCAGCCACGCCCCCTGGGCCGCAGTCCCTTCTATTATGATTACCTGTCGGGTTCTTCTCCCAAGAGAAAGAGATTGTCCATCATTGGTCTGACCCAGTATGGCACTACTTATGTTCTTATGATCAGGCGCTTATACAAATTTCAGAATAGAATGACATAAAGAGATTTTCTGTAATTGGAGCTGAACAGCACGCAGCTTCTTTCACTCCTCCAGAATGTAGTCTGTTCCTTTCAGCACATCCCTGACTGTAAGAATCCATTCATATTTAGTGGGGCTAGCATACAAGGGAACTATAGCTTATTGGTCCAAAGCTATAACCTCGCTAAACCAATGTGTTTATAGCCATTCTTCTCACTCCTTAGAGCTGTGGTGCTCTGGCACGTATCCCACTCCTTGAAAAAAACAAACCATGGAACAGTTACTAAAACCTCATTAGAGTGACAAGAGTACCTTTGCTGTAAAGGAAACATTGTGTAAATTACAAATATGATTTCTGTAGATGTCACAGAGTCCAAGTTCAGAAGGACTTCCAATTAATCTATTCTGCCCCCTTGCCCTGTTTATAGAAGGCCACCAAGACTACCCACATTTAAGACCCCAAAGACTAAATTAGATTTTTAAAATAGCCTCTTAAAATATATAACAAGCAGAGAGCAGGAGAGACTAAGGGACACTAATGCCAGAGGCCACTGCATTGTCAAGGAGTTAATATATTGAAAGAGAGCCTGATGACCAGGGTTTCTAGCTTTCCATGACAAAAATTTGGAAATTCTCTAATAAAAAACAAATTCTCTGATTACAAAAAACCAAAATCTCTGTTTTTCTGTAATTAAATGTAAATGCTAGTTGACTTTCCTTTACCACAATATATACAGGTATGAGTTAGAACACCACATTTTGGGTATTTTCAAATGTTACGAGATCACGCTCAACCACACTGAACCACGCTCAACCCCGCGGCGGGGCCAAAGGGCCCTGAACGTCTGTTCGGCGCGCGCCAGATGTTCATCACGCTCAATACCCACATGGGGTCAATTTCAACCACGCTTCCCGGGCTAGCCGGGGGAATATCCCGGGAAGCGTGGTCAA
>QEPC01011071.1:255088-284541 GCA_003113815.1 Sphenodon punctatus | reverse complement strand
AGGGTGTGTGTCCTGTCCCGGCCTCCCCCTTGCCTGGTATTGTGCACGGGTTCCCCACGAACTTCCCCCACTCCTTGCCTATAGCCCTGGGCCCTGTGTGCCTGATCCTGGTGTCCCCTACGGTCCTCCCCGGTTGGGAGTTGGCTTGCCTCGCCTCTATGATGACTTAGGTGGGGAACGGCTAGACCTTCCACAACCACCCTATAAGACCCTGAGAGGCATTTTTCAGGCACTGCTGCTCCTTCGTGGGGATTACCCGAGGGCCCCGGTCCACGTGTGGTTGCGCTCGCCCCCTCTCCGGTGCTCGCTCCTGTATTCCGTATACCCCTCTCCCCTTCCCCGTGAGGGTTTCGTCCCAACCCTCACACCTTGAGACTGGGTGACAGCCTCCCGTACTGAAGGAACGTGTTCACTACCCTCGCCAGCACCGTCCCCAAAGTCTCCCTGGAGGCTTTCACCAACCAGGACAGGCACAGATCAAATTCACAACTAGTGACTCTAACAGATCCCAGGACATTCACCGCATCGGCTGGTGTCACTTCCTGAAACTCATCCCAGAAAGATCGACCAGATGGCGCCTCCATAACCTCATCCTCCTCACCCACTGCTTCCAATCCAGTGTCAAAGTTACTCTGGATCTAAGCGATCTTGTCTGCAAAGTAGATGGCAAACTCCTCACAGTGGGCCTGGGACAAGTCCCCGTCCAGGAGATCCAGGAGCTGCACCACCCGGAACAGCTCCGCTGGATGCGACTTTGCAGACGCTATGAGGGCAGCAAAGAACTTCTTTACTGTCCTCACAGCCTCAACATAGGACCGCAAATGGGTCCTATGGAGAAGTTGGTCAGATTCAGAGTGAGTTCGATGCCAGTGTCGGTCTAGTCTCCTGCTTACCTGTTTCATACACCGCAGTCCCTCAGTAAACCAAGGGGTCTTGCGGTGACGAGACAGAGGGAGAAGGAGAAGACGTCTCGGAGACACTTTGTCAATTCCACCCCCACCCCACCCCCCAAGCAAGATGTTCCAATGCCGGACAAGCTCATCAACAGAGTGGCCATCCGGGTCTAAGGTTAATTCCCTCAGAGCCGCCTGAAACTGCTGCGGTTCCATCAACCTCCGAGGGTGGACGAACCTAACTGGTCCATTCCCTTTCTGGAGGAGGTGCGCTGAGAGGCTGGCCTGTAGGAGATAATGATCCATCCATGACAAGGGCATGACCCTCACATCCCCCGCTAATGGATCACCCGCCTCAAGGCCAGAACAAAAGATCTAGGGCAGCCCAACAGAGTGTGCTGTGCAAGATCCTAGAGCACGCTAAGCGAAGCGGGCTAGCCAAACATGGGGCAACAGCTGAATGCGGCGCTGCTGCCTGTCTACTGGGGGGACCCACAGTGCAGATCTGTACTGTCTGTTTGTTGCCCCATTCAGCACCATGGAGTCACGAGCACTAGCCTAGAGGTTTGGGTGAGTCCCCTCAACTCTGTGGTGTGGAGGGGGCACCGTTCAGGCAGCCCAGGGACACCGCCGGTCCATCTGATGTGGCCCCAGGCCAAGCTGGTAACTGGCAGCTGTGGGGGTGGGCTCCAGGAGCAGCTTCAGGCTCAGGCAAGCTCCAGGTCCATCTGCAAACACCTATAGTCATTTTCTGTGTTGGAAAATTAAAGTTGAATTGCCTGCCATAAAAACAAGTAAATGAGTCAAAATCAATATGCTGCTGTGCGCAGAAAAGGAATGCACAGTGGCTATGTAAAGCATAAATGAGCTATGCGTAAAACAGCAAAAACAAACGAACAATATAACAAGTTATTTACCAATGGAAATATGACCTCTCTTGAAAACCCACTGCTACAGTCATGGTGCAATGATAAAATAAACTAAGTAAAACTACGCACAATGGGTTGTATTATGCAGGCCTTATGCTGATGAGCCCTTGTCCACATACATAGTTCTGTTGCTTTCAGTTGGACCATTTGTGTCAGTACTACCCTACATAAGAAAGGGCTTTACAATATATCCTTCCCCTACCTAAGCAATCAAAGTAATTGTCGCATAACCCCTCTTATCTAGAACTTCCATATCTGAATCCTTTCCCACCAGGGCCGGCCCTACTATTGTTGTTAGCCGCCCCGAGCTGCATTGCAGGAGGGGGCGGGATATAAATCTGAAAAATAATAATAATAATAAATAATAATACTATGGAGCAGCTCAGGGCGGCTGCCCCGGGCCCCGCTCCTGGGGGGGCCCGCACTCGGGGTCTCCAGCTCCTGGCCTGACAGTGGCCGGGAGCTGGGGATCCTGAGCGTGGGGCCCCTGGCCAACTCCGACTGACAGGCAGTGGAGGGGGCCAGCAGGAGTGAGGGAGAGGCAGAGGCCCTGCCTCTTCCACACTCCATGCCCCCGCCCTCCTCCACTGCCTGTCACAGTCTCAGCCACGGGAGATGAGCGAGAGAGAGGCAGAGGACCCACCTCTCCCTCATTTCCCCTGGCCGAGAGACTGACAGGAGGGGGGGCACCCATGGAGTGAGGGAGAGGTGGGGCCTCTGCTTCTTCCCTCACTTCCTCCAGAAATGAGGGATAAGCAGGCAGATGCCCCGCTTCTCCGTCATGCCGCTGGCCCCCTCTGCTGCCTGGCTGTTTCGGCTAGGGGAAATGCCTCTCTCTCCCTCATTTCCCCATGCCAAGACTGTGACAGGCAGCGGGGGGGAGGGAACGCAGCAGAACCTCTGGTGGCAGCAGGCAGTGTGGGGGCAGATTTAATCTGCTGCCATGGTGCCCGCCCCACCTGAAGCTCCGAGCCCAGCACGGGGCCCAGGCCGGAGGTGGCGATGGAGGCGGCAGTGGTGACAGCAGATCAGGTAAGTGATCCGAATGTCTGCTCAGGCTTGGGGATGGGTGGAGGGGAGTGACCCTCTACCCATCCCAGAGCCCAGGTCCTGGGTAGTGCGCTGCCCCTGGGTTGGGGAGCACCCCCTGAACCAGGGAGCATAGGGGAGCAGAAGATAGGGCCCCACATTTGTTCCCAGACCTGGGCCCTGCTTTACACTAAGGCCGGCCCTGTTTCCCACTCCCATTGTGCCTTCTACCACAGTGTAATGGGAGGCAGCCCAGGCTGGGTATTTGCATGATTAGCATCCCAGAGTCACAATTCTGAGTCTGTGGCTGCCTCACTCTTGATGACTTTCCTTGTGAACTCTATTCTAGCTTTCACACTCCCTCCCCATAGCCCAGCAGTAGAGAGGCAGCAGCAGACATGGTCCCAGTGGCTGACTTCATGTGCATGAAGAAACATGCCTGTTGGTGGCCTTCCCCTGGTTTCCAGCATCCAAAATGGCAGCTGATTGACTTCTGAGACCTCACCAGCTTTCCATGAAGTGCCATGTTCAACCATTCCCTTTCGCTTCCCACAACAAAAATTGGCTTGGCTGATGAATGAAAATTTAGTGGGGGATGGGCTATTTCTTTCCCCCACACCTACATTTCTGAGGGATGGATCTTCCACTATAACTACACCTATGGGCAGGATGTTGGCCAATTCTGGGCATTGTTCTGCCAATAGTAATACCCAGCCACACCCTCCGTTCTTTCAGGGGACAGAAAGCAAGCCCAGAATAAAGCAGTATTGATACTCACTGGATGCACCCACATGATACACTTACTGTACCCTGGGCAGCCTTACCCCACTCTGGGAAATTGTACCACATGATGCAGTGCATTGTGTGCCTGGCAGCCACCAGATATTCCCCCTGCTAGGTGGTGGAGCGGGCAGCTGGCTGCTACATGCTGCATCTTCAGAAAAAGGCCAAGGACGCAGCACTTAGCGCAGCCTTACCAAAATGTAGTAAGGCTGCCCAAGGGGCAGTAGTTCGTGTGCCTTGTTGCCGTCTGCCCTGCTGTGCAGTGAGGTCCACTATGGGGCTTTGAGTGGCGGATGCTAGCTCCAGTTTCACATGGCCACATCACAGTCATGGGGGAGGAATTGTGGTTGGACTGGGGGAGGGAGGCGGGGCAGGGCCTGGCCCCTAATTATGTGGCCAGTGCCTCAGCCCATGCCATGGCAGGAGGTCCAATATCAACAACCCACTCAACTTCCCTTCAGGGGGTGGGCGTGTGACCATCTGCCCTGCTCCCTGTGCTAGCCCAGTAGTGGATGATATTAGATATGACAGGGGTCCACTATTGAGAATCACTGCCATGTCTATTCCTGGGCTGCCAGATGTGGGCCCATTACTGCCCTGGTCTGGGTAGGTGGCTGGCCCGGATGCTGGCCCCCAGATTGGGGGCTGCCATGGCCAGGAGCCATGGCTGCACATGATTGGTCGCCATGGCTGTCTGTCATGGCGGGGTGCTGGGGCACACACAGGGGATGGGGCCACTTGGCTGTAGGTTTGTTCTCTTCCCCCGCTGGGGGTAGGGTGGGGGAGGGCTCATCAGCTGACCTGGTTGGGCACACATCCTGGTCAGACGTACGTTTAATCTGTGCCCCAACCTGACCCTGCCAGGGCTGCTCCCCACCCTGGAGCATATAGCTGGTGTGCCAGCTGCACGTTTATTTTACCCAGTGTGGTGGCTGTGCATAGCAGTAGTGGCATGGGACTGCTCAGGGATTGGGCTCTCCAAAGCTCATGTGGCTGCACCCACTGACAGCTGCTTGGTACAGTCAGCACTCAACAGCTGAATGATGCTTTAGCCTTCCATATCTGGACACCTCTATATTACAGAGATACTATACTGTCTGTCAGTCATTTCTCCTCATCAAAGACAAAACAATCAAATATGTAAATCACCATCAAAAACAAAAGGATCAAATATGTAAATAATCCTTTTTGCTACATGATGAAATTCAACATAGTCGGTGCAGCCAAACAAGCTGCATAGGCCTGATCCCTCCGCGCCCATGTGGTGGGCAATCGGTCCTGCCACACTGCAGGTCCAGTGCAGGGAGCAGGATATATGAGTATGGGGAACCAAGATGGCTCGGCCCATCTCGGCACCAAAGCACAGTCCACAGGAGCAACCACCTAGCCCTGCCCCACCTCCCCTGGCCCAACTGAGAGCCAGCCCCTGTCTGTGATGTGGCCGTGCTTGACGGGTACTATTGTCCATCACTCACAGTCCTACAGCCTTGCTTCAAGTGTGGCAGGGCAAGCATGCCCAGCCACACAAGTTGCCCCGCCTTGGACAGCGTTACCCCCACTTGGGGTAAGGCTGTTCCACAGTGCATCCTCAGGATGGGGCAAACATCTGGCAGGACCTGAGTACACGAGCCACTGCATCGAGTGGCTCATTTGCCCAGGGAGGAGTAAGGCTACTCAAAGAGTGGTGGCCTCCCCAGCCTGTCTCATGTGGCTGCAGCCAATGAAAATCCAAATGCAGCCACGATGTCCTAAAAATGTAAATATTGCAGGAATGCTGTAACAAACACAGTTTATTTAAGCAACAATAGTCTTCAGCTGCGGGCAGAATTGCATGAAGGGAGAGCCCCTCATTTTTCTGTACAGTTTAACAGTTCATTGATTCAATCTCTGGTGAGTTTTTGGCTCAGTATCTTCTACTGTACCTTAACCAATGCTAAACTAACTGCAATTTCTCTTGTAGACATTGGCTGAGGATGTAATGTTCTTCTATCATGACTGTGGAAGCATGTCCTGCAAACAGCCAGTGTCGACAGGCAATGGTTCGTGAAGCAAAATACCACTCTGCTCTTATTGATACAGCACGTGACTCCTTTTTATTCTTTGGCACTACCCGCGGTGTTGTGTAGGTTTGCAGCGTAGCTTCATCTCTGAAGAACATTGCACATGCCACGGGGTTACATGGGTTTTCAGCTGCAAGACTCTCTTTAAATCTGAGAGTTGCATACAGCTAAAGTACTACAAAGTATTTTGGTATTTCCACTACATTTCAAACACAGGCTCACAAAGCTAATGAAATTTTAAAAGTCAGCATTATCCTGTGAGAGAGGATGGTCTTTCTTCCAGTGGTCCCAAACATTTTGCAGTCTGACCCCATTTTATATTTATTTATTTATTTATTTATATATTATTTGCATTTATTAGCCGCTCCCTCATGCTCATGGCATCTCGGGGCGGCTTACAACACCGGATAACAATTTAAACAACAATCAACACAAAAACTTTAAAACAACTAAAAAACCACCTAACCCCCCCTTTTATCCCCCCCCCCCGGAAGGCCTGGGAGAATAGCCAAGTTTTGCAGGCCGGGCGGAAGGCCAACAGACCTGGGGCCAGATGGACTTCCTACA
This sequence comes from Sphenodon punctatus, assembly GCA_003113815.1. Classification (NCBI taxonomy): domain Eukaryota; kingdom Metazoa; phylum Chordata; class Lepidosauria; order Sphenodontia; family Sphenodontidae; genus Sphenodon; species Sphenodon punctatus. The sequence goes on along the minus strand of QEPC01011071.1, from coordinate 278,280 downwards.
GGAGGGAGTTCCATAATCACGGCCCAGTCACTGAGAACACCCTCTCCAGTATGGCCCCCTGCTTTACACAGGGGACCTCCAAGAAGGCGCCCCCGGTGGACCGAGTCTTAAATATCATCCTGAGACCCTATATAGCAATGTAAATTTGCAAAGTGTATCCAATATCATTTGGGATTATGACCCCATTTGGTGAATTGATCTACATATTGGGAACCTCTGAATAAAAGAAATTTGACCAATATTTTCAAATATGGGTGTTTCCAGAGCCCTATAGACTTGGGATGAAATCTTTACCCAACTAAAATCTATAGCAAAACCCCTGTTGACTTTAATAGGGCCGGAATGTTGGTATTTATCAAAAGAATGGGTAGCCAAACCCTGCCAACGTGATCTTCCATTGACCCCTTGCTGATACTAAGAGCTAGTGACATTACGAGTCCCACTGAGGTGAATGGACTTGGGTGGCAGTAAGGGCTTGTGCAAAGCAGATAGAGAATCATGTTGTATGCAAAAGCTTCCTTATGCTGACCTACCATTGTATTTTCCCTTGGGTTAGCCGACAGAGGGACGATCATCATTGTGCATGCGTGATCATTCCTCAGTCATTCAGCAGCAACAATGGTGGCAATTGTTGAAGGATATCTTTTTTTCATTTCTCAAAATGTGAACATGAGGGAGAGAGAGCACTGAACACTGATCATATGGAAATGACATTTCCTTACTTAGGCTTCATTTTGAACAGGTGACCTAGAGGCCAATCCTTTCAGACATCCAATTTCCCCAGTTACTTTTTTATATTTAAAAATATGCCCAGTCACGATGCACTTCAGCTAGGAATTGGGGGAGAGCACTGACAAAAAAAAGGAAAGTCTTCTTCATGGACTCCATGGAAATTCAAAGGCAGAAAAGGAAGACCGTGCAATTAAAAAGTCTTGACTGCTTTTGCGATAGCCCAAAAATCACACATTAAAAATGAATGGAATAAGGTACAACTATAACTACTTGCAACTTCAGTAACATCACCGTTGGATCAGCAAGTTTTACGTTGCAGTATTTGGAAGATATTGTAGCTGGAAAGGACACACTGGAATGTTAACAGTGCAGCAGCACTAATTGATAACAGCCAGTGATGGTTCATCCAGTGCTCAACCCCAATAGAAAATCTTGCCCCTATGCATGAGCTGCTGGTGTGCTGTTGCTGCAACCTGAACTCCAACAGTTGGAGCTGGATCCGGATCCAAGGTGGCCCTGGGTCGCTTAGAACAACTGACAGCAAGCTCTGTTTTGTACCTGCTCATTGCTCCCCTCAGCGCAGTGTGGTTGGGCTGTTGGTGGAGTGCAAGAAGGGCTGATTGGTATCCCTTGTCTGTGCTTTACTCACCATGCTTGGGAGCTGTGAGCCGATGCAGAACAGAGCTTCCTGTCAGCTGCCCTACACATTCAGACCCGTGGGAGTTCCCAGGCGTCAACAGCAACTGCTAGGGCAGAGGAAGTCTGTTTTCCTTTGTGATTGGGGAGGGTGGAAGTGTGTGTATGTGTGTGTGTGTGTGTGAGAGAGAGAGGTCTAAGGGAGGGAGTGTGAGAGAGGGGAGTTGAGGGAATATATTGTCCTACTCCTCCAGCTCCACCAAAAATTTTAAGCACAGCTGCCACTGCTTACAGCCTCTTAAAGAGCAGAGACCGTTAAGGAAATAGTGTGACTCAGTTCTGACACAACTGTGCGGAAAAAGATGAATACAGTATGTGGTTAATATACCGGGGGGGGGGGGGGGATGTCCTTGAATGTTGAAAAATGTCTAAATACTGAACACTTAGACCCTACACCTGCAAAAGCTCACACACATTTTAATATCGATTAGTAGTGCTCTTAATTTCCACAACATTGCAAACATGTATAAGTACAGGATTGAGATCATATTCCTGAAGCAGATAAGAATCCTTGTTGCTTCCAAGGAATCTATTTGAAACTAATGGTTGAGGAAAATGGAATCCTCATTTCTTCCATGTCTTTGTCCTTAGATTACAATAAAGATAACAGTGGCAGAAAATACCCTACAACCCAAAAACATCTAGAAGATGTCCTACAACCCTACCTCAAGTAACGAGTGCCATTGACTAATGGAGCAGGTCATGAGAGTGAGACCTGCCCATTTACTGAACCAAACAGTGTGTGTGGCTTGTTCTCATCTGAGCCCTCCTTGATACCATCCACTTCAGAGCTACACATTCAAGAGGGAATTGTCCTTAAAGCATCATGTAACCCAAGTGCAGGTTGTCAAATTGCCTCAAGCATTCAACAGGCATGTTTTTGAGACACCCCTTGCTCCAAATCCAAGGGTTCCATTCTCTCCCTCTCTGTCTATGGGTGTGATCCTCAACCACTGAAAGCACTGGGCTCATGTACATGCTTGTTGTGAGCAAAGGTGTGCAGTACTCTCAATATGCATGCAATATATATGCAATGCACTGCACAGGAGGTATAGAATTCAGTTGCCAGAGGCTTTGCCATTGACTTTGATGGAGTCAAATATATGTAGGTACACACATATAACTTGACACCCCTGGGTAGGGTTACTAGAAGGGGTGTGTGTTTGTCAAACTGGAGACCTCTTGCTCCATCTGCATGAGTCTCTATCCTAAGCTAAAAAACCTGGCTCTGTAGGGTAGCAGGCCCATGACCACCTTGTGGATAGCAGACCACATTGGGGGTGGTCTGCTATCATCACACCACTAGTGGGGGCCAACATGCTATGCTCTCTGTGCTACATTTATGTATTTAATATAGATTTTTATTAAAGACATACTTTAATAAAGGCAGATTTTTCCATCATATACCAGACTAAGGCAAAAAATAAATGTTTTAAGTTGCCTATGTTTAAGTCTTTGACACATGATGATGCTTTGAGAACCATGTGTTTGACAGTAGCTGGATATGTATAAATCCACAATTTAGGACTTAACTCCGCTGCTCTTGAATTCAGTAGGACTGCTACTGTTGACTGTGGGAGGATCAGGCTCTTAATATGTAGAAGCACACTCCATGATTCTTATTATAATTATTACCTTAAGCTGCTGTGATTTGAAGTATTAGGTCCAGGTGATTCCTGTTAAGAGCAGGCTTTAAAAATTGGACAATTAGTCCTTGATGAAAGGCATGCGGTGATAGAACAGAGAGGAAACAATAACTGCTCTGGCCAAGCCTGTTGCAAGATATTTGGGGACTTGCTACATCCTGACAGCGGGGGTAACCTCCCATTGCCTAGTGGCTGGCCATGCCAATTTTTGGAGAGACTGGTACTCTTGTCACACAGATGTTAGCTTACAGTTTTGGGGGATCCACCTTCTTGAGCTTTGGAACACAGTGCTACTCTACTTCCACCCCATTTCCTTTTCCAAATGATTGTCATATTACAAACTTTATAGATGCCCTGAAGTAGTTACAGGGTCAGGCCCAAATAGGACCAGTGTAAATCCCTGCAGTGGTGTATGTGGCAAAACGCCAGTAGGGGGTGCTATACAGCTGAGACACCCACCTCACTGTGTTTCTCCAAATCTCTGACCAGGGGTTTCCACAGCTGGAAAACCCCAAAAAACCCTTAGTATTCTGCTGCCACCACCTGAGGGTAATTCAGAAGGTATTCACACCCCTCAGGACATGTGAACCCCACAAGGTATAAACCCCACAGCTTCCCAAGAGCACTCCCCTTTCCTGGTACTCTGTTCCTGGGATTTCCTCCTCTGTGTTGGAGGCAGATCCCCAGAGCTACCCACAGGAGGCTTCCCTTGGTTCTGAAACTGTTGGCCCCTAGCCAAATAGGTAGATTTTCCCCTCTTTCCTTGTCTTAATAGCGAGGCTTGGCCACCCAGCCCAAAGGAGACATTTAATGGTCAGCCAATAACACACACACACACACACAGTAGGGGTAAAAAGAAAAGTTAGACTTTACTGGTACATATAACAAAAAGGAATAAAAGCATAGACCTAGGGGTGATAACCCTTTGAGCAATCAGAGTCAGTCCTGTGGACATAGTAGCCCGTTTAGAAAGTGTCTTCCTACAACTGTAACTAGCAAGTACTCACTGGTTCTGATCCATTCTCCATAGGGGATGGTTTTCCTATGAGGTCCAAGTCCTTCTTCTGGCAAGGCCAGAGTTACTGTTAAGCCATATAGTTCCTGTGAGCCTCCAGCCAGGAAGGTCACCAGACTAGCAGCAGTTCAGTGAGTCCAGAGAGAGAGAGAGAATCAAAATGCCTGTGCTGGTCCTTTTAAGGCATCCTTAACCTTCGTTCTCATTTGTCCAGGAGGGTCAGCTGGCTGTAACCCAGAAGCCCCTCTCCTTCTATGATTTGATCATTCCACGTCACCTGTCTCAGGTGTAGCGTTCCCCCCCCCTTAGGAATTCCAGGAAGGAGGAAGTCCTGAACATGTGCCTGTTGAGGCCTGGGCTTTGGCTGAGCCAGGCTTGCAGTTTCAGCGAAGGGGGGTCAGAGGGGGGTCTTTGTCAGGGCAAGGGCATTTTGCCACAGTGCAGTTCCTTGGGAGCCAGATAAACATGGGCAGTGACTGTCCCATTAAGTTTTCGGCAAGCTAGATTGTCAGGGACTAACTGGCCAAGTGGATGGAAGTCAGCCCGGGCAAGAGCTGTTGGGCTTAATAAGGTCACATGACTGGAAGGGGCTGACCATATCACAAGGGTTCTGCTTATAAAGCAAAGTCCTGTGGTGCCTGACTTAGCTGGTAAAAACTAGCGTGTTGAAGAGCACAAGCTGAGAGGTGTACAGTGACTTGGTAGTGCAAGAGGCATTTGGCTGGAAGCTTTGGAAATAGCTTATCAAAAAGGAGAAAGATTGGGAGCCTGGGAAGGAGCTTGCTAAAGCAAGGCAGAAAAATTGGTTGGGAACCTAGTGAAGGCCTTATTCTAAAAAGAACCAGAGGCAAACAGCCAGTGAGGTGGCTTGCCTCTAACTGAAAAGACAATTTGTTCTATACCATATGTTTGTTGGCACACCCCAATGAGACAATGACATGAAAGCTTCGATTTTAGTTGCCCGCACTATTTATTCTTAAACAAAACAAGGTGGGGAATTGCCCGCTGGCAATTTGGGTCCAGCCTCACTAATACTCTTGGGACTAGCTAAATAACCAAGAAACGGTCCTGATGCACCCTTAGGTGCCCCAGATACCCTGCCCAGGGGTGTGGTCCCAGCACTAAGCCACACCCTGCTTATGCATTGTGTTCCACCTCCCCATCTCTTAAGGAGATATCTCCCTCCTTGAAGTCACTCCCTATACTTAATATAAACTTTAAAATTGCTGTATTCCCGCTTGAGTGTGACCAAGTCAAGAATAAACACCCAGCCCTACTATATTACTCAATAGGATCAAATTAAACACACTGTGGGAAAGGCAAAAACCAGAATACTCCGTAGATAATTTGGGTTTTCTTAACGGCACCCTGCCCCCAGCTCACACTGTGGAGGGAGGGTGGGTGCTTCCTGCTGAACAGAATGCCTGACTGAGAACACAAAATGGCCAGCATGTTTGCAAGACTGCAATTCCGCACCTTTACACTTGGTACCTTGTTATCCAGGCTAGGTGTGCTTCCTCTACAGCCCACACGGGGGTGTTGCCATGGCAACACCGCAGGCCTGGCTGCTTCGTAGGGGAGCCTCCACCACCATGCCCTGCTCATTTCTCAAAGGTGGTGGTGGGGAGGGTTTGAGGATAAAAAGCCCATTGCAGCAAACCCACTCTTCAATCTGCAGGGCTGCAAAGGGGCAAATTTGAGACTTTTTTGTTTGTTTGTAGATGGCCACTGTAAATAAAAAGCACTGGTTGCAGAATGGTATTGGTGTTACAAGGGGAGATAGATTTGGGGACTATTTACCATATCTAGTACATCTATTACATAAACTAATAGTCAGAGGGATGTCAGCAAGTTGGGTGTACGGCCTCGCTTTACTAGGCCAAACGTTTGTCACAGTGCCTTCTTGGCCAGTTGGCTTCTCTTGAGCTTCTCTTTCTGCTAACTCTGTGAACTCTTTCTTCTTTACAAGATAGTAAGCGGAAAACACTTAACTGGTTTATGCTGAATTGTTGTATAGCTTGCTTGGCACTGATGCTCTAATCCCAAATCTCTTATTAGCATGACCTATTCCTTGAAAACATTAAAGACTGAGAGTGCACTCCCCTAACCATTAAAGTCGATGGAAAACTCCCATTGACTTGAATGGTGAACTTACACCCCGAGTAAGCCTTTTTGATTAAAAGTGTTCCCTGAGTATTTCCTACAGTAAACAAAGTAGAAGAGCATTGGTTGAGCGAGGCTCCAGTCCTCAAAGCATAATATCCATGCTATCCCCATTGGAATGACTTAGTTCTTGTGCAAACACAGTGCTTGGAGGAGCAGAACCCAAGTCAATGATTTCTTTGTATGAGTGTGGAAAAAACCTCCCTAATTTGAGACTTCATTCTGAAATGGGGAAGGCAGGACTTGAATTATAAGGGAAAAGGTAGGGGGCCCTCAATGAAATCCTATGTTTTTATTCTTGTAAGCCCCCCCAGGCTGCCTATGGCAGAAAGGACAGGGTACTAAAATTGATAAATAAATAAATTTCCTCCCCCTCGTAGCCTTCTAAAGCCAGTAGCTAAGGGGGCTGTCAAATAAGGTAGCGGGATGGGGCCCTGCCGGCCCCCCCCCTGTAATTCAGGCAGTGGTGGAGGGTGTTTCTCCTACAAGCAGTATGTGCTTGTAAAAGGAGAGAATTCAGGAAGTGCTTTGTACATAAGCAGTACACACTGCTGTAGTCAAATGCTTTCTGAGACCCCCTGTCAGAATCTGAAATGTTTTCTTTGAAAGGTAGGAAGAGCTGCCAACAGGAAAACAGATCACACTTCTAATTTGTATGGAATGACATAAAAAAACCAAACCTTTTCTTTCTCTTCTTCCATCCTGTTTGTTACGTAAGATCAGGGACCCGAGTTGGCTGCATTGCTGCAATTTGCAGTCATTTTCACAGAATCAGCCAATCCTGACCATGGCCCGAGGGTAAATAGGCCCCTGGGAGATGAATTGTGGGTGGGTGGGGTCTGAAGGCCCTATGTTTGCGTGAGGGAGGTGCTGAAATTCCAGAGGATTTAAGTTGTGTTTGAGTAGCAAAGTTGTGATTCTATGTCAAAGCTATTACAAATTTGCTTCCCAGCATGCATAGTTATGCAAATCAAGTTAATTATGCAAATATTAATGCTCATGGTGAATTTGCAGAATTTGGCTTCACTGGTTGCAGAATTTAAGACTTTTTGGTGCAGTCAACTCAGGTCCCTGCATAAGATGTGCCACGCTGGGTCATGCCAGTGGGCCATTTTATTCAGAATCCTAGCTCCAACATAAGTCTGCTTCAGCGCAGTGCAGAATAGGTCACAATGGTGCAATACATTTTCCGTTGTATTCTCCCAGCTCCTGGCAGAGGTTGCATCTCCCAACCAGCTTGGCTAATAGTGGCTACAGGACAACATGAATGCATCTATCTTTCAATACAGGGGTGGGGAACCTTTTTGGGCCTGGGGGCTATGTTGGCATTTTTAAAATGCCCCATGGGCCACATAACACTTCCCTTCTGGGACACCATGGGTTCTCTCCTGTCTCCCTGACACAACACAGCTTTTTCTCCTCCCCTGAACCCCAGTGCCCAGCTGCCAGGGTAGCCCCCGTTGCCACCCAAATGGCGGCAATGGGCCATTGTCGGGTCCCCCCTTCCCGTTTACAGAGAGGCACGGGAAAGGAGCAGCGTGGCTGGGTGAGAGCCCTGTTAGCAGGGTTAACAGGGCTCTGTTCAGGTTGCTTAGCAACCACCTGACACGCAGGCGCAGAGTGCCGCGTGGGGTCTGGGGCTCCTCCCCTTTAGAAGGGAGGATCCCCTGGAGCCACGTGGGAGCGGCAGACTGGGGGAAGAGGCTAGAGAAGCAGCAGCAGAGACATTAGGATAGGATGGGCAAGGCAAAAAGGAAAGGGGTTGGGGGAAAGAAGGGAAACAGCGGGGAGAGTGGCTGCCCCGCCCGAGAAAGGAGCAAGGAGGAAAGAGAAGGAGCTAACTCAGCTGGGTGCCCCACCCCGGGGGAGATAATGGAGAGGCTTCAGTGATGTGAGACCCAGTTAAGAGAGAGGGAGCAGACCAGAAGCCAGGAAGAAAATCCCAGAGGAGCGGGGGCCATGGTGGAGGTGAGTGAAGGGGGCCTAGTAGTGGAGCAGGCCCCAACAGGAGATTACCCCCGAGAAAGCCCCCACGAAAGCCACAGCACAAGAAGGGGGGGAGGGTTATCATCCCCCCCCAGATGTTACAGAGAGGAAGCTGGGGGCGTGGAGCTCAGCCCCACAACCCCGGGCACACCTGGGTAAGGGCAATGCCGGCAAGGGGAGTTGCTGGCCTCATCCCTCCCTGAGCAAACACAGGAGGGGAGCCATCATGGAGAAGTGCAAGGTGGGATGGTGTGACCTCGGGCCTGGGCCCATTGTTGGAGGCCATGTATGCAGCAGGAGCCCACGAAGCCCAGGGTAGAAATGAGGCCAGGGCGGGCAACCTGCTGGGGGTCCCCGGATTAGTGGAACATCAGTTAAGGGGACATAACCAAGCCACGCACAGAGCTCAGCCACAAGAGACTGGATCAGGCAGGCACAGAGCGCGTGGAGGGGAGGGGGGTTCTCCTTTGTCTTAGCAGGAGGACTCACCACCAGTGAGGAGGAGATGGAGGGTAGACCCCAGGGCAGGAGGACAGCTCACATACGAAGAATTATGGCAAAGAGTACAAGAGCTGGAAAAGGAGTTACAAAAAGGCAGAGGAGGGGCAGGCGAGCCCAGGGAACTGACAGAACCAGTGGATCAAGGTAGAGTAATGGAGCAGGAACGGGGGCCTCAGGGTGGGAACGGGGAGAGAGCAGGCCTTGGGGGGTCGGAGGGTGCGAACTTGCCCCTAAGCCCACAAGCGGGGGTCATGGGTGGGAGATGAAAGGGGGAAAAAATAGGTGACCCCAAGGTCCCCCAGGGCCCACGAAGGAGGTTGTTGGATGGAGAATGGGTGTGGGTTACACCAGCCCCTCCACCACCCACAGAAGGCCACCAAGCAGCCAGGACAGGGAACAATCAAGGGCCACAGAAGGGGGCATCAATGCCAGCTGGTCCAGTGGGCCTGTCGGCAACAGGGACTGAAAGAACAGGGGGAACCACTGCCCCACATGACCACCCCCATCTCCGCTAGGAGGGGCCCACAGTAGTGTTGGGGCCCTTTTTGGCGAACACTTACTGCCTGCCACAAAATAAAAGATCTGGAGGGGCAAATACATGGACGTATTTGCCCTGATTGTTAGTGACCCCATACTGGATCACACTGAGAAAGAGGAAGAAAAGGACAAGGAGAAATTCTGCCACCCTAAAGCGGACAGGAACTGGGCGAACTGGACATCAGCATTCGCCATCTACATGGGAGTGGTGTTACAGGCTGACCCGGGGTGGGGATTAGAGCTCCACACGTATGTAGACATAGTGCGTAGAGCGTACACAACGGGTCCCCCAGGGGCATGGTTGAGATACGATGAGGCTTTCAGGCACAGGGCCGCCATGAACCCGGGTTTGTGCTGGGATACCCATGCAATAGACTTATGGTTAGAAAGCATGGTGGATGCTACCAGAGTACCATTGTCAGAGAGCGGGCATGCATTAGTTAAAGGGGGGAGTAGCGGCGGCCAACGAACTTTTTCGTGGCAAAGGAAAGAACACCCAGGGTACCCAGGGATACTGCTGGGAATATAGCCGGGGGGCGAGATGCAATAGGAGTTCATGTAAATTCCGGCACGGATGTTCGATGTGTGTGTGTGGGGCGGGACACCCAGTTACCAACTGCTTTAAGCTCAGGCAGAGGAACGACAAGGGAAAGTTCCCACAGGGAGGTAGTTTTAACAAAGGGGTCCCAGGGCAGACCGGTGGCACCCGATCAACACAGGGGGCCAACACCGGTCAGAATTGACTGACTCGAGCGGGCCCTTGACTGACATCCGAACCACCAAGAGGTATCGTACATAGTGGAGGGGTTCAGAAAGGGATTCAGGATACCCGCTGCACAAGTGAACCCCGTGGTATCAGCCCGTAATTTGAAATCCACAATCCGGACGGAACATATAGTAAAAACAAAAATAGAGAAGGAAGTGAAGGAGGGGAGGGTAGCAGGCCCCTTTGAACACCCCCCCTCCCATACAGAACCTCTTCATCTCCCCCCAGGAGTAGTCCCAAAAAAGACATTGGGAGAATTTCGCCTCATTCATCACTTGTCCCATCCGAGAGGTAGATCTGTAAATGACGCCATTCCAAAGGAACTCACCACAATCAAATACGCATCTTTTGATGTGGCGGTGGATAAGGCTAGAAGGCTGGGACGAGGGGCATGGATGGCAAAATGTGATGTGAAATCTGCTTTTCAATTGTTGCCCGTGCATCCCAAAAGTTTTCATTTGCTAGGTTTTCAATACGAGGGACAGTATTATTTCGACCGGGCCATGCCGATGGGCTGCTCCATTTCTTGTTCGGTTTTCAAGAGATTCAGCAGCATGATTGAATGGGTATTTAAACAAAAGTGGAGCAAAGGGGAGATCACAAACTATCTTGACAACTTCCTTATAATAGGAAGCCCCGAATTAAAGGAATGTGCTGCGGCCTTGCGCCTCTTTCAGGAGGTAGCAGCGGACCTTGGGGTACCACTGGCTCCTGAAAAGACCGAGGGCCCCAGTACCAAACTCACGTATCTAGGGATCGAACTGGACACGGTGATGGAGCAGTCCAGCTTGCCGGCAAACAAAATTGAGGACATTAGAGTTAAGATACAGGAGTGTCTGGCCACTAAAAAGACCACTATACTGACCCTCCAGTCCCTGGTGGGCAGCCTCAACTTTGCCTGCCGGGTGGTGGCCCCCGGCAGAGCCTTCTTAGCCCGCTTATATGAGAAACTACGAGGAAAATTAGAGCCATACAAACAGGGTACGAGTGACAAACGAAATGAGAAAAGACCTAAACACATGGCTAGAATTCCTAACTGACTTTAATGGGTTCAGCTTCTGGAGGACCAAATTATTACTAGGGGCGGACCTACAAGTGCAGTCCAACACTGCAGGGGGGTCGGGTTTCGGGGTATACTTTAAAACTCGATGGTGTGCAACCTGGTGACCCCTGGCATGGCATCAGCAAGGGGTGATGTTGGGGAAAAATATCCCCCCCCCAGATTGAAGAGTGGAGGCTGCTTTAGATCCAAGAATTAGTTTATTCCAAATTGATCAAAAACAAACAAAATAATAAAACATACACAGTGCTGTGGATCTCAGTTACACAAAGGGAGTCTGAGATGAGATGTTGGAAATGGGGTACAGCATATATACCCTTAAGCAGGGACATTCGCTTCTGCGCATTACAAAGAATTACATACTTCTACAAATCTCACAGCTGCGCAGTAAAAAAGATTACACATACTTTAACTTCATGATGATTGGTTCTATGCTAGTTGCTGAGGAGAAATCCTGCTTAGAGCATGATCTCCTGACTTCTGCTATCTGTTTGAATGTTTCAATATGGCCATCTGCAAGGTCCCAGCACATTTTGCAGAATAAAGCAGTCTTGCTGTTTATTTGAACTGGGATAACCTCTTCAATCTGTAATTTTCCACCTCAAGTCCCCCCTTTGATACTTATGAAGATATGAATAGTATCACTACTTAGGAACAGCAGACCCCATGCGTGGGACTTGGTATGACCCTATATGGAATGGGTCAATGAGGGGCTTGCCTTTGATTTTTAATATTTGATTCCCTCCCCAGAATGTACCTTTTATGCAAACATAAATAAAAATATAAAAGCCACAATAAAAAGGAACCCATACAATAACTTCTTTATCCACCCTGAAATATTGGGGAACCAATCAGTTAACCATGACCATTTACTCTAGTCCTGCACTTCATGTAGACTAGCTACTGCCGCTTTGATGTTATGAGTGTTTTGAAATATGGTATGATTATTATTTGGTATGTAAGTACAACATTCCCTTTGTATTAGTGCACAAACCCCACCTTTACTGGCTAGAATACTTTGAAAGGTGTCCGCTGTTAGGTTTGCTACTTCTAAGTACAGTTGTGTATAAAGAAATACTTGATGGTAATAACCTGTCAGGTGAAAGTCTGTAGAAGTAAAATCAGGAAGGTATTATTAAAGTTAAGCATTACTCCATTTTTAACAACAGGGGCATTGCAGGTGGACTTCCCTACAAGCTGTCCAGTGCCATTACATTGCAAGCAAAAGGGGGACTTTGGGGAGGGGCTATAATGTAAATAAATTCAGAAATGTTGCGCTGTACAACTGCCCATGTGACATTAGGAGACAACTCAGGCCTATATGAAAACTTTAATTTACTGTAATTAAGCGGAAATGCGTGCCTATGAATACCTTCTAAAATGTGAGGAAATGTAAGCCAAAATTCAACAATCAGATACATTTAAATCAATGTGAAGCTGCTCAATTACTAGCAAAAACGTGTTCCAAATGTAAAGATCGTTTTCCTGGAGGAGAGTTCCTTTTATATAGGCTGTGCTGAGTATGGGGAAAACACCAAAGTGAAAAGGAACAAATGGTGGCAATACTGATTGTCCAGAGGAGCATACTCTTCAGGCCATGAGGTTGTCTGCTGTTTTTGCTCCTTGTGGAAAAGTCATTGTTGTGGTGCTTCTTCTCCATCGTGAGGTGGCCCGGCCGGTTCTTGCACAGGGGAGAGGTTACCAGCACTTGCACCCTGTTCCTCTGGCCCTCTTTCTATAGGCTCAGAGGTCTTTTTGCAATGTGAAGTGTGGATCCAGGCACTTTTTATTTTAACTTTTACAGCCATTGGGGTTGTCAGGAGAACTTGGTGAGGTCCAGTTCAGCGAGGAGCTAAACAGTTCTTTCTTTTGAATTCTTTTATGAAGATCCAGTCTTCTGGCTCGAAAGGATGGCAGGGTTCTGTGAGCGGTGGTGTGTGCACCTCCTTGGCCTGGTTATGGGCAGTTTTTAAGGCTTTGGAAAGAGAAATCACATTTGAGTTAAATGGTCATTTAAATCAGACAGATCACGTACCTGAGGAGGGCGCAGTTCAATGCCCACTCGCATGGCGCGGCCCAAGACAAGTTCATAGGGGCTCATGCCATGTTTCCGGGTTGGATTGGCTCTGGTGGCCATCAGGACTAGAGGGAGTGCTTCTGGCCATTTCAGTCTAGTTTCATGAGTCAACTTAGCTAGTCAAGTTTTGAGATCTGATTTTTTTCGTTCAACCTGTCCACTGCTTTGTGGATGGAATGGTGTGTGAAATTGCAACTTGACTATGCAAACTTTTGCATAGTAACTGAATCAATTTTGCATTAAAGTGAGAACCTTGATCACAGTCAATGGAAAGAGGAATACCAAAACGGGGAATAAAGTCTCGAAGAAGATGTTTGGCCACTGCCTCTGCATCTGCTTTACGGCAGGGGAAAGCTTCAGTCCATGAGGAAAAAGTGCAAACAACAAGCATGTGTTTGAACCCTTGGGCCGGTGGTAACTCAGCAAAGTCAATCTGTATGTTCTGGAAGGGGCCATCACTCCATGGGCAAACTGATGGTCGAACAGGTTCAGTACAAGAAGGGTTAAAAAAACTGACAGGTAGGGCAGGATTGAGCAATCTTACTTGTTTCAGTGGTGACAAAAGGAGCAAACCAGGAAGCTGAAATCATGGCCGCCATCCCCCCTTTGCTCGAGTGAGTCCTACCATGGCACACACGAGCAAGATGTTGAACTAAAGATCGGGGTGCTACTGGACGTCCGTCGGGGTGTCGGAAAATGCCTTGTTCATCAGGGGCGCAGTCAGCCTTTTTCCAGATGAGGTGTTCTGACGGATGTGCCTTCTGTTGGTAATCCTGGAGATTACAGAGGAGCGGCACCAGCAAAGGTGAATCTGAAAGGGAAACTGCAACAACGAGAGAGGCAGAAGGACCAGATATCGCTACTCGTTTTTCAGTCTGATCAGCGAATCAGTTACCCAAAGCTTCAAAAGAGGAAGAAGTAGTGTGTGCTCGTACGTGAACAACAGCTACTTGAGAGGGGAGAAGTAAAGCAGATAAAAGTTCAGAAATTAAAAGAGCATGTGAAATAAATGATCCTGAAGAAGTCAAAAATCCCCGTTCTTTTCAAATTAATCCAAAGGAATGACAAACTCCAAAGGCATAATGGGAGTCAGTATAAATGTTGGCTCTTTGGTCAGTAGCTAAAGTGCAGACCCTGGTAAGGGCCACCAGGTCTTCAGGTTGAGCTGATCACAATGAGGGAAGAGAAAAGGCTTCTACAACATTGGTAAGGGTACAGACAGCATAACCCACCTGTAAAATGCCCTCCTTGCGAGAACAGCTTCCATCGCCCATGGAGTGATGGCCCCTTCCCTTTCCAAGTCAGGATTTTGGAGGGGTACATCTGTGAGACCCACCCTTGGTGTAAACAAATAATCTACAGTGTCAATACAGTCATGAGGTTGAGAGTCAAGTATAAAACCAGGTTTCCCTTTCCCAGGAGTGGGTAGCAGGGATGCAGGGTTCAAAGGAGACACTCTCTGCAAGGTGATGTTCCCAGGAGCTAACAAAGTTAACCCGTATTTGGTTAGTCTATAATTGGAAAGAAATTGTGTCTTTTTGTGCTGTAACAAAGAAGAAACCGCATGAGGAACAGCAACAATTAAAGGATGGCTTAATACCAAAGTAGAGGCCTTTTCAACCAAGTCTGAGGCTGCTGCCACAGCCTGTACACAAGGGGGCAGTCCCTGGGCTACAGAATCCAAACGGGAAGAAAAATAAGCAACACGTCGTTGATCAGGGCCAAAAGGCTGAGTAAGGACTCCCAGAGCAAAGCCCTGAGATTCATGGCAAAACAGGGTGAAAGGCTTTTAATAATCTGGTCGGGCTAAGGCAGGTGGGGCTGCCAAAGCACTTTTGATAGTGTGAAATGCCTGTATAGTTTCCATGTTTAAGGAAAAAGGGTCCAAATTTAATGCTGAGCACAAGGGTTGGTCCAAGTTGGCAAAGGCTAAAATCCATTGGCGGCAGTAGTTATCTGCTCCCCAAAATTTCCGCAGCTGCCGTTTGGTGATGGGCAGGAGGAGAGACACAATAGCCTGTAAATGGTCCAAGGAAAGTGATCTAGAATGGGCCGTGATGACATGTCCCAAATAAGAAATACTGGTCTGACAAAATTATAACTTACTTTTGGAAACCTTGTGTCCCTTGGAAGCCAAATGAATTAAAAGTTGTAATGTGGCTTGTTGGCAAAGTTCAACAAGTCATCAGCGTAGGTAATAAGTGTAGCCTCTGAAGGAAGGCGCAAATTCTGCAAAGTCACCCTTAAAGCCAACCCAAACAACGAGGGAGAATCCCTAAATCCTTGAGGCAAGCGGGTAAAAGTTAACTGAGTTCTAGAAGCAGGATCAGTAAAAGCAAATAGATATTGAGAGTCAGGATGAACAGGAACAGAGAAAAAAAGCTTGTGACAAATCAACAACAGTGAAATATTTTGCTGTAGCCAGTATACTGGCAATAGTTAAAACAGGATCTGGAACAACAGGGTGTAAAGGAACAACAAATTCATTTATGGCTCTGAGGTCCTGGACAAATCTGTAAATAGGAGAACCATCAGGGTAAAACTTTCCAGGCTTTTTCACAGGAAGAATAGGACTATTTACAGGGGATTGAGTAGGCACCAAAATGCCCTGTTCCTGAAATTTCAGGATTACCCTACGAATGCCTTCAGTGGCTTCCACAGACAGAGGGTACTGTGGAATAGAAGGAAAGGATTTACCGAACTTTACTGATATCCGAAGAGGGGCAACACAAAATTTGAGCATTCAATTTGCACAGTAAATTCCTTCCCAAACAAGTTGACTGGGGAAAGAGTGCTGCTCCGTGAGTGGGCCCAGGGTTACAGTGGTGACTTCAGAGAGCGGCTGGCTAGTTGTGACACCCTCAACCCCTGATAGTACACACACACCCTGGGTAAGAGAGGGAGCGTCTGACACTTTAAACACAGAACAAGTAGCCCCGGTATTTACTAGGGCAGAAACAACATGACTATTAACATTTGTAAACTAAAATTATTATTATTATTATTATTATTATTATTATTATTATTATTATGTGTGATGTGAAGCGCACTCAAAGAAAATCCTCAAACACACATACAAACATTCTCACTCAAAGACCTACAAACTTTAAACAACAAAAAATTTGTTTCGCCCCTCTATATTCACATGAAGCCGGCATACATTGTTTCTTGCAGACATCCAGTATTAAACTTACACACAAATGAATACTCTAACATGTGTGGAAAATAAGCTCTTTTTAGGATTATTAACACCCTATTTAAATGGAGAAGGTTCTTCTTTGTTAGGGGGTTTCAGTGCGCTGGTTTACAAGGAAACCTCTTGCTATGAAAAACACTACACGCAGGTGTCTCGGGACAGGGCTTTCACGCATGACAAATGTTGACCTCTATCGTCACCTCTCGGAGGGAAAGGGGCCATCGCTCCCGGTGGGGACGATAGGGAGCCTGATTTGGGGTCCTGCAGGACTGGAGGGACTGGGGCTGTACTTGCATAACACACATTTTGGCAAGTTGCTTTTTATCGGTTTCTTCCTATATTATTTCCCAAATCTGGGAACAGGCAGAGGTAACATCATTCAAGGATTGGGTCCTATAATTAATCATAGCAGTCTGTAAGTGAGTGCGTACCACTGGCTGAAGGCCAGCCGCTGCATCAGGATTTAACCCTGAGTGTAATTTAAAAGCAATAAAGAGGAAAAAAGAGACGAGCACTAGGACCCTGCAGAAAATCACAGGAGAAACAGCCAGGGTTTGCCTGCCGTCTCAAGTTGCAACGCAACTCGAGCAGGAGAAAGGAGAGTTGGGGAAGTTACAGGTAATAGAGAACATGTAGGAGAGGATCCCGGTGTCTTGGGGCGAGGAGAAAAACATTCCTGAACAGTGGATTTATTGGCTTCATTGTCCCACAGACACCAGGCATCCATTTGTCAGGGATGGTTTGAGTCAAGGTTTAACCCTAAGTGAGTACGTACAGGAATGTAAAAAGACCTAATTAAAGGAAACTGCAGTTCCGGATTATCTGCAGTATAAAAATACCATTTATGCACATAGCGGCATGCTGGCCTGCCATATCTTTGGGCCATGTAGCCTACCGAGGTGTCACCCGGGGGCAACTTGGACTCCTCTGAGTCCATAACACAATTATCAATTTAACAAAGTAACAATAAAACTCCCTCTATAATTTTTACAAATATAAACCACATTCCATTATAAAAAAATCAGACAAACAAAGTTAAAACACCCATCAACAAACCAATTATCAATCTAATAACCACTGCCAGCAGCAGCTTCTAATAATCCACCAGGAACAAAATAAAAAACCCATCAACAATCCAGATATCAATATTTCAAATCAAATTCAGTATAAAATTCACTAATTCAGACTCAATATAAAATTCACTAATTCAGACCCAGTATAAAATTACTCAGTATAAAATTCAGTTCAGTAATTCAGACTCAGTGTAATTCAGACTCAGTAACAGATTATCAATATCAGATTATCAGTATCAAATTCAGATTCAAATTCAAATTCAGAAGCTAGCTTTTAACTACAGATCTTAAAACTTTCAAATCTCAGGCTCTGAGGTAGTTAGAAGGACCAAATAAATTAATTAAGTCCCAATACCAGCAGCACTTACCTTAGGAATTCACACCTGATTCCTAATGTCCACAATCCCGGGTTTCGGCACCATTTGTTGGGGAAAAATATTCCCCCTCAGATTGAAGAGTGGAGGCTGCTTTAGATCCATCTGCAAGGTCCCAGCACATTTTGCAGAATAAAGCAGTCTTGCTGTTTATTTGAACTGGGATAACCTCTTCAATCTGTAATTTTCCACCTCAGTGACCCGTGATTTGACATTTTTAGAGCTGTTCCCGATCGTCGTGGCAGTGTTGGTGTGGACAGAACTGTTTGCTAACCGTTCGGTCCTATTCTGGTGTGATAACCTAGCGGTTGTCCACGTAGTTAACACCTTGTCATCCAGATTCCCAAGGGTAATGGGCTTGGTACGGGTATTGGTATTAGCTTGCCTGAAGGCCAACATTTCGTTTACGGCTAGACACGTACCTGGAATCGACAATGGCATAGCCGATGCCCTTTGTAGATTCCAGATAGCCCGATTCTGAGAGTTGGCACCGGAGACCAGTTTGGTCCGCGAACCATTGCCGCCAGCCTTATGGAGCCTTGGGGAATAACAGCACAGGCCATCATACAGGGATCGTTGGCCCCGAGAACCCAGGCCTCATACAGTAGGGCGTTTAGGGAATTTCAGGACTTTTGGCATGTTAAAGGATGGGGGGTTGGTTTTCCCATCACTGAGCCAGAGATGATCCAATTTACAATGCAGCAAAGGGACAGAGGATTAGCAGTAGGTACCATTGGAGGGAAAGTGGCGGCCTTAGTATTTGCCAACTGCCTCATGGGTTTCCCATCTCCAGACAAGGGATTTTACATCAGGCACATGTTAGAGAGTTGGTCCAGGACCCCTCATCCCCCGCCAAAATCACGAAAGCCACTCACCACCCTGAGACTGTTGCAGGTAATTGGGGTTCTGCCAAGGGTATGCTACAATGCATACGAGTTACAGCTGTTCTTGATGGTGTATGTTGTGACATTTTGGGGGGGATTCCGCATTAGTGAGTTGGTGGCAGCCAACGCCAGAGACAGGTCAGACACCGCCCTTCAGAACAGAGATGTCACAATAGGGAGGGATAAAATAGCCATACGGCTCCGCAGGTCTAAGACCAACCAGCGGAGCAAGGGGTACACGGTTGCTTTGTATAAGTGTGGTCAGACAGCGATATGTGCAGTCCAGCACCTAGGACAATACTTAGAGGCAAGGCCCCCAAGATCCGGGCACCTTTTTATTCACCAGAACGGGGATCCCCTCACTAGTCACCAATTTACGGCAGTTTTCCGAATGACCCTGGGCAAGGCAGGATTGCCCCCCAAGGAATTTGGATCCCATTCATTTAGGATAGGGGCGGCCACTACAGCGGCCGAAGTTGGGTTGCCGGAACAGGCAATCAAGGCGGTGGGGAGATGGAGGTCCGGAGCCTACAAGAGATACATCAAACTTTACCCTCATTAACAAGTCTGTCTTTCAATAGGAATGGGAACCAGAGGCGGTACGAGAAGTGAAGTATGGATGGTGGGTCACAGTATCATGCGATGGGCAAGCAGAGTGGCTGCATTGTCAGAATGGGGAACCCAATTAGGCCTAGGTGACCACGCAAAGATCAGATGGAATGGGACCAGTGGAATGCGCTGGGCGCAACTCCTGCCGGTATTGAAACACATGGGAAAAGGCAACAAACCAGACATAATAATAATTCATTTAGGGGAGAATGACATCACGTCAAATAAAGGAGTTAAGATGATAATCCAGATCAAAACAGATTTACTAACAGTAAAAGATTGGTTCAAGGAGACAAAATTGGTTTGGACGAATTGGTTACCCAGAATCAGGTGGAGGGGAGCACGGAAACCGGGCAAAGTAGACAAAACTAGGAAAGGGATCAATAAAGAAATAAAAAAATGGGTTTACAGTGTGGGGGGTACAGTTATTAATCACTCAGGGATAGTGCACACCAATAACACTTTATACAGAGAAGATGGAGTCCATTTATCTGATCAGGGTAATCGATTGTATTTGGCCACTCTGGCGGGATATCTTGAAGGAGTCCTGATTTCCTAGGCGGTGGGGGACGGGGCATTGTTACAAATGCCCCTTATGTGGTGGGGGTCCAGCAGGCTAGGTTAGGATAAATAGGTTAAGATAGCTAAAAGAGTCATCTCCATAAGAGATGGGGTTGTGATGTCTTGTGTAATGACAGGCACAGCATGCACAGGGGTCATAACCCTGGGAGGGGTGCTTCGCAGGATAAGTAGGGGAGTGCACAACCTCCACATTCTGTGGGGTACTTACCGACTTACTCACGCCCACAGTGGGCACACACCCCTTTGGCCAGTGCACTGTTGCAGTCAAAGGAGGGGATGGTTCGAGTTACGGTACAAATAATGGAAGGCGCTTCCATGCTGTACTCAGTTATAATTAATAAGTATCGTTAATTCCTAGCATGCTGGACCCATGATTGCTGGTGCAATCCCCCACCGGCCTTACCATTTTTTCTGTTGAATAAAAGTGCGGCCATGCTGTTTAAACCAATATTAAGTCTCTGTGTCTCTTTTGGGGGATGCGACGACAATGGAGGGGGTAGCATGGCTCCTTCTCCCCTGACTCCAAGAGTGTGTAGGTAGGGTGGCCAGATGTGCACGTTTTAGAGGACACGGGAAATACAGGTTACAGGGCTGCATTGGCGCCAGTACTGCCCTGCAACCTGTATTTCTCATACATGTCCTCTAAAACGTACAGATCTAAAACGTACACACCCTATGTGTAGGGGGTAGGATAGGTCTTTCTCCTCCTCTTCTCCTCCAGTCCACCTTGGGAGCTGTGAGGGTGAAGCAGTTGTGAGGAGCCTGTCACTGGGAATTTTGGGAGAAGGGCTGTGGTGCGGCACTTAGGCAGACTGCAGACCCAAGAAGTGGAGGGCTGAGCTGAGTTGGAGCAGTGTGCAGCCCACCTGGTTCCTACCAGAGATGGGGGAATGCCACAGCAGAGTGCTTGATCCAGGAGTCAGGGCCTGCAAAGCATGCTGCGTGATGTTTGTTGCCAGAGCAGGCACATCACACAGCAAATGCTTCCCATGTCCCATCCCCCTGCCTCCCAGCTCACATGCCTCACTCCACCCCACACTTGCCTCCCAGGCCTGGCAAAACCCCAGACACAGAGTTCCTCACTCCACTCCACCCCGGGCTAACACTTCTCCCACTGCCAGCCTCTCAGTGCATGGGACACTTGTGTTCTTCCCCACTGCACTTCCTCCAGTCTCCCATTCAAGGTAGCCTATCTGAGAGTCTGTGGGCCAGGCCATTACAGAAGGTGGGCCACAATGAATAGGAGCCTGGAAGACGTGCAGGTGGGCAGAGAGAAGTAGGCCATATTCCGCAAGATGAGCGGGGTAGACACAGCAGCAGTTTGTCAGAAAATCTCAGACTGTCAGGATTTGACATCAGTGGCTCTAGAACCCAGTTCTCCAGGTTTCCCATGCAGACCCATGGGCCAGAGGTTCCTTGTCCTCATGTGTTGGTTGCTTCCTAAGCCCCTCTGGCTGCTTACAGTATTAAGGGCTTCCCTAGGAGCAGGGAGAGGAGGCAGTCCTTCTTGTGATGCTCATACTGGAGGACACTGCAGATGTAAGGTTATGCAGCTTTCCTAAACCACACTTCTTTATGCCTCTCCTTGTATGACCTAGCATTTGTGAAGTGTTGGGATGGAACAAATTGGTACAAGATGACCTAGGTACAGTGTAACTTTGTAATAACGTTCATCATAATATGAATTTGGATATAAGGGGGCAGTGACCATGGCTCCCAAAATGTTGTACTGTATTGCAATCACACATGCATATGATTTTTCAATTAAATTCAAAGTGGGCACATTCCTCAAGATGAATGTGTTAGACACATCGGCAGTTTGACAGAAAATCTCATAGATTCATAGAGTTGGAAGTAACTCAGAGGTCATCTAGTCCAACCCCCTGCTCCGTGAAGGAAATGTGCAACTACAGCATCCCCAACAGATGGCCATCCAGCTTCTGTCTGAAAACCTCCAGCAAAGGAGAGCCAACCACCTCCCTAGGCAGTCTGTTCCACTGTCTAACAGCTCTTACCGTTAGGAAGTTCTTCCTAATTATTATTATTATTAACTCCTACTAGCAAGGTGGAATGCTTTTCCATCTGCTGTCATGGCTGGCAGATATAATCATACTCCCCTGGCAGAATGCTTGTGCCGCTGCCCCTTGAGAGCAGTGGAATCTTTGGCCCATATTTTGTTGCACTGCCCCCTCTATGCGACCCAGAGGTGAGTTTACCTTGCACCACTGCTGGCATCCTTGCCCGCCCTGAGGCATCACTTTTTTGCTGGGTGATCGCCTGCCGTATGTTTCGTTGCAGGTTGCCCACTTCTTGAGTTTGGTTTACAAAATCAAAACCTCCCTAGACACAAATGGGGTGGCACATGCTGAAGGTTTGAGTGCTCTCGACCAGTGACTGGGTGATACTTCCCATTTCTCTTGGTAGTTTGTTGGGTCTAAGTCACCTGGGGCCAGCGGGTTGGCTGTGAGCAAAGCCCGACTGGCAGGAAGATTTATGATCTTAACTAAATATGGGAGGACCCCTGATTTGGTGAGTGTCGGGGGTGATCTCGTGCTTCAGAGGCCCAGCTCTGTCTGCCTGTTTGCCTATCCCAGGGAAATGTGTGAAGGGCAGTGTGACCCGAAATGTTCTTTTGTGGTTCGCAGACAGATGAATAAACTTCAGGAGGATTTTAGCTAAATCGCCCCAACCTCGTGGTTGGGAGGTTGGGTCGAACTGGTCCCACAGAATAAATGGATCGAACTAAATTAAGCAGGGTCAAGATTCTCCCGCACTCAAGCTCCGTGGAAGAGCTAGGGCCACCCTGGACCAAACCCCGATTGGGAAACTTCACCGGGACATTAACATTGTAACTATATAGACTTACTTTTCTATCCCATAGAAGGATTAGTGGTCACTCAGTTAAAATAATGAAATAGTATGGCTTTTTATGTTGTTAATTAACTGCTAGAAGGGATAACTAATTGGACCTATTTGAAAGTATGTCCGGGTATGCTGTGATTTTATTAAAGATTGGCCAGGGGGGTTTAGCAGCCATAGTTAAAGGCCCCCTGGGATCAACTTTATTTTGGAGTTTTATGTTGTTGCTTATTGCTTTTTTGTCTTTTGTATATTCATATTTTGTTACATTGTTATAACCTTTGATTGAAACAATAAATTTAATTAAATTATTATTATTATTAGCAAGCATTATTATTATTTATTAATTAAATTAAATTATTATTATTAGTAGTAAGCATTATTAGCAAGTAATGGAATAGACACAGTCCCTGCCCTAGGACTTACAATCTGAGGT
>QEPC01011071.1:172069-251613 GCA_003113815.1 Sphenodon punctatus | reverse complement strand
AATTTGAAATATACAGGAATAGAGTGGAACTATTACTTTTCATGACTTGGAAACGATGCTTCCGTTACTGCAGCCTAAAATTCCATTAGCCTTTTTTGCAGCTGCATCACCCGGATGACTCATGTTCAGTTTGTGATCAACTACACTCCCCACATCCTTTTCACATGTATTGCTGCCAAGACAGGTATCCCCCATCCTGTGTCTGTACATTTAATTTTTCTTACTTAAATGCAGAATTTACATTGATCTCTGTTGAACTTCATTTTATTAGTTTCAGCCCAGTTTTCCAACTTATCAAGATCATTTTCACTTTGAATTTTATTTCTGTCTTCTAATTAGCTATCCCTCCCAGTTTTGTGTCATCTGCAGATTTAATAAGCATTCCATCTACTCCATCATCCAAGTCATAATTGAACAATAGCCCTGCGGCACCCCGCTTGACACCTTCCTCCAGATTGATGAGGAGCCATTGATGAGCACTCTAAGTATGGTTCTTTAACCAGCTGTAAATCCACCTAATAGTATTATCATCTAGCTCATATTGTACCAGCTTGTCAACAAGGATATCATGGGGGACTCTATCAAATGCTTTGCTGAAATCAAGATATATTATGACCACGGCATTCTCATGATCCACTACACTAGTAACTTGATCAAAAAAGGGGTAAGATTAGTGTGGCATGACTTAGGCCCTTTTTACGTGGATACCCCCCCGCACCCACATGGGTGGGTGGGGGGCGTCCGTGTGACTGCTCCGGCGTGTGTGTGTGTGCATGCTCCCCCGACCTTCACCCATCGCCCACGCACAGAGGCATTGAAGAAAACAGAGGTGCCTCCATGCGTGGAGGTGGGTGGGTATCCATGTAATGGGCCGCCCACCCACCGCAGAACCCACCTATCCCTCCATGCACTTGCGCCCATTTTAAAAGGACCTTATTCTTGACAAATCCATGCTGGCTTCTAGTAATCACTGCATTGTTTCCTAGATGCTTAGAGATTGGCTGCTTTTTAATCTGTTCTAGTAATTTTCCAGATATCAATGTCTGGCTGACTGGTCTATATTCCTGTATGCTCTTCCCCCCGCCCCCCTTTTGAAGACAGGGACAACATGTGTCTGTCTTCAGCACTTTACCTGTTCTCCAAGAGTTCTCAAAGATGATAGACATAGGTTCTGAGAGTACATCAGAAGATTCCTTCAGTACCTTAGAATGTAATTCATCTGGCCCCAAAGACTTCAACTCATTTAGAGTTAGCTAAGTATTCTCTGGCCAACTCTTTATCTATCCTGAGCTGGAATCCTTTCCCCTTATCATTCATGCTACTTTTGCTAGGTTGGACACAGTTTTCCTTTTGGGAGAAGAGAGGCAAAATAGGAATTGAGTAGTTCAGCCTTCTCTGTCACCTGTTAACATTTCACCATCTTCATCAAGCAGTGGACCTACTGCTTTCTTTTTCTTTCCCTTACCTCTAACCTCCCTGAAAAAAACCCTTTTGTTGTTCTTAGTACCCTTGCTAGCCTCTGCTCATTCTGTGCTTTGCCTTCCTGACACTGTCCCTACGAGTCTGGGTTATTTGTCTGTATACGTCCTTCATGACTTGTCCGATCTTCTATTTCTTATGTGTCTGTTTTCATTCTCGGCTCATCAAACAGCTCTTTGTTTTGGTTTCCTTAGATGTCTCCCGTTTTTCTCTCTCATTAGAATTGTTTGTGATTGTGCCTTCAGTGTTTCATTTTTCAGAAACTCCCACCCATAATGGACTCCTTTTCCTTTAGTTTATCTAGCCATGGGATCCTGTCTAGCATTTTTTTGAGTTTATTAAAATCAGCTTTCTAAAAGCCCAAGATATACTTTTGACTACGCTCACCTTTACTTTTTCTTAAGATAAAGAAGCCTGCTCATCTTCCTGAAACAATGCAAGACACTTCTGTTTGTACAGCAGGGATGGGGTTTGGTGGAATTGGGTGAGGGAAGGTGATAGGGAAAGTGCTATGGGGGGGGGGGTTTAAGGGAATTTTAACGATGTTTTTATTGGTTGTAAGCCACCCTGAGCCTTAATGGAAAGGATGACTTATGAACAAATAAATAAATAAATAAACTGTTTCTCCTAGCCACTAGTACAGGTACAGGTAAAAGGGCCATAGAATACAGACAAGACTAAGGTGATAATGGTTGGCCAGTCTTGTGACCTGGAGGGGACTGGGACTCCTGTTATTGATGGAGTCCAGCCCCCTCTGGTCAATCAGGTTCACAGTTTGGAGTGCTTCTTGACCCCTTGCTGCGCCTGGATTGTTAGGTTGCGGCGGTGGCCAGGAGCGTTTTTCACCAACTCCATCTGGTGAGGAGGCTGCAGCCTTTTCTTTCTGATTCGGGTCTGGCCACTGTCATCCATGCTTTCATTACCTCAAGGTTGGATTATTGCAGTGTGCTTGACGTGGGGTTGCCCTTGAAGACTGTTTGGAAGCTGCAGCTGGTGCGGAATGTGACAGCTTGCCTCCTTTCACGGCCGAGTTGCTGGAAGCTCATCACACTGGTGCTCTGACTCCGAAGTCTGCAGTGGTCTCCTATAGCTTTCCAGGCACAATTAAGGATGCTGGTTTTGATCTTTAAAGCCCTAAATGGTCTGGGGCACACACATTTGAAAGACCGCCTGTCCTTCCATGACCCATTGCAGCCCCTGAGGTCAGCCGGGGGCACCTCCCTATGGGTACTGTCTGTTAGCCTTGTTCATATGACAAGGGCTTCTCTGTTACTGGCCTGTTGCTAAAGAACTGCCTTCCCCCAGAGGTTCATTTGAACCCAAGACTGAGTGTCTTCCGGAAGTGGTGCAAGACTTTTCTGTTTATAAAGGCACTTTTTGTGTGGGGATAGGGATTGGGTGGGAGGTTGGGGTTGGAGTGGGTGGTTTTGTGATGAGAGTAGGGTTTTTTGGTAATGTATTTTAATTTTATTTAATGTATTATGGGGTTTTTTTGTAAGCTACCCAGAGCCTTTTAGAAAGGGTAGGGTATAAGTTTAACTAACTAACAAACAAATAAATAAATAGGTGACTTATGAGGGGGAAGGCACGGGTGGGGCACATTCCCCCCGATTTTTGGAAGCCCTATAGAACTGTATAGAACCGCTGCCAAGCTTCTTCTCCTGTGCCCCCCTCCACACTATCAACACTTACCAGTCACCTATGGGCTCAAGAGCACCCAAGCCCTGTGCTTTCCCAGGGACGACATAACCCTTGGCTGCAGGTCTTTGCCTCAGGATTGGCTGGAAGGTCACATAAATACTTCTTGGAACTGGAACCAGACCTTAGTTCTCAGCTTCAGACAGAGATTCATTCTGCTAGTGATAGGACATTCCTCTCACTGATTCTCCAGGCCTAGCCATCCTCAGACACACCTCGGCTAGATCCTTTCTGCTTAGCTGGTTTTTAAGCTTTGCTGCAGACTCGGCCATGCCTTTGGTTCACCCTTTTGGTCTTGAACCTAGAATATGAATGCCCAAGACTTGACCCCTGAGCAGGGCCCTGGCCTACCTGCACCTTAACTCTGTTTTAACACTGGTTTAACATTTCTTATGCATGTTGCAGGGCTGAGCTTCTGCAGCCCTGCAACATGCATAGAAATGTTAAACCAGTGTTAAAATGGAGTTAAGGTGCACGTCTGTTTTCACTCTCTGTTTGCTGACTGAGTCTGGCCATCTTTTTGGGTTGGGATCTTTTTTTTGACAAATCGCTAATGTGCCTCCCTGAACATATAAAGTGGATTTCTATAACATGCCTGCCCTCCACATCTTGTGGAATGCACTCACTGTGACTTGTCAGTGCACAAACTAAAAAAGGATAGTGTCCTTGCTACAAAGACTTATATCTGAACTCAGATATAACACAGTTCTCAATATTTATTTATTTTTAATTATTATTATTATTATTATTATAAGCTTTTATATAGCACCAGCGATGTACTTGGCCCCCCTTCCCTAAAAAAGGCTCAGGGCGGGTTACAAACAGGCATATAAAACATATATAAAAACATAATTAAAAGTCCATAAAAACAAGACAAAAGCAACCCCCAAAACCACCAACCCTCCCCCAACATCCCACCCAACACCACCTCTCCACTTTTCACATCCACCCCACCCCCTCACACCCATACCCCAACCCCTCCATCCCTGCCCACCAAACACCTTTACAAACAAAAAGGTCTTCCACCACCTCTGGAAGACACTCAGGCTCAAATGAACCTCCAGGGGAAGGGAGTTCCATAGCATCGAGGCAACAACCAAAAACGCCTCCCTGTGAGCCCTCGTTGTAGAAACAGGACTAACACACGGTACCCACAAGGAAGCACTCCCAGCCGATCGCACTGCGGTAATCTAGCCTCGAGGAGATGAAAACATGGATGACAGTGGCCACATCCAAATCAGAAAGAAAATACTGAAACCTCCTCACCAGATGGAGTTGGTGAAAAGCAATATGGGTTCCAAATACCACATTATAACAAGATTGCACTACAAAGTCTCTCATCTTTGCAGCAAACGGCTCACCATCAAGCATGAAGCAGTGCAGCTCAATCACAGAATCCAATATGCTTTGATGTGGGGTGGGTTGTGTACAATGAATGTCCTTTCACTCAAGTTCAAGAGGAAGTAGCCCAAGTATTTCCTGAGTTCTTGCGACCACCTACTGGTGGAGCGGATTAGTTGGCAGGATGGATCTGGGCAGATCAAAGGTGCATGATAAATAGTATTTAGCACATGGGTATAACCCCCATGCATTGTAGTTAGTGTACCTGTTTATATAAATAGCACCAAGATGATCAAAACAGTTGATTTTAGGTGTTTTGTGTAATGTACACATTTGAATCTTGGCTCTTTTTCAGCTCCTCTTTGTCATGATGCTTGGTCTCAGTACAGCTGCATTCCATCCTCCTGATTTGCTGAATAAGGGCCTGATTATTTTCAAACAACTCTGATAATTACCCTTGAAGAAGTAAATTGCTATGTTTTGTACAGTACGTCTGTGATTATGAGAAATGTTTCCTTTTTACAATGTTTCCATGTGGGCTTTAATTGGCAAGCCATAGCAGCGTTGTGAGTATTTCATGACCCCCTCTACATGCTCTGAAGAACAAAGAACCATGTTTCAAAAAGCATTAGGATGAGTCTAACATGCTTTTGCTGTTGCCCAGCTTCAAGTACCTTCTTTTTTTACTTTTTGTCTGTATTTTCCTATTTAATTTTGAATTGGTTGGTTGTTCCTTCAGAAATTAGGAAATTGTATTTCTTGGCATCCATTCCGCCCCCCCTCCCTTTTCCACTTGGCATCCAGTGTATATTTTCTGTAGAATTAAGACAACTTTGCTCACTTCCCAGTGAAAGCTCCATTAGAGCTGAAGTGAGTAGCTAAAACACCACTCATGACAAATTTCATGGTATTGAGAAATGCGATCTATTTCTTGCCACCGATGCAATTTCTCAATACTGAAATCCCGTAAAATACCATCTCAATTTACCCACTTACTGCATACCACATACTGTTTACCTCTAATCTACCGCTTACTAGTTACCGCATTAGCAAGGGTACTGTTTTACTTTCATATATTTGTCCATTAGTTGTTCACTGCATTCCTTCCTGAAAAAAGAAGCATGCTTGCCAGTTGCCACCCAGCCATCTGCCATTCCCAAACACAGGCTGTCCTGCCCAGAGAGAAATATAGCAAGAGATCCAGGGAAAAGGAGCAGAGAACCCCAAAGCGGGGTGAAGTCAGAGTGTAGCATTGCTCTGAGGCCAGGAAGGTTGAGGATTGCGAATCAGACAGCACAACCCATGCCATGCCACCCAGGCATATGCAATCCCCAAATACTGGCTGCCCAAGCAAGAGAGAAATAGAGGGAGAGAATGGATCTGTGGAGAAGGAGGATTGTGAATCAGACAGCCCAATCCATGCCAGATACCACTCATCAGCAATTCCCAGACATGCTGTCCAATGGGGGGAAAAAGAAAAGAAAGGCCATGCCCATAATAAGATTTGTAAAATGTGAGAATTCGAGAAACACAGAAATACTATGTAGAAGTTCCATTTTATATACCACAAAAATAGAAGATTTACGTGTGCCATGCATGCGGTGCTTACCCCTAGAAGCTGCTGCAAAATCACCAGCAAAAAAGGGAGGCGGGGAATGGCACTGCAGTAGCCACTGGGGCTTGGAAACCAATCACAACTGCATAGATCTTTGACTAATGTTTGAAAAGGGATACCAAGTGTACACTTCCATATGTTTTAAATTTAAAAGGAAGGGTTCTATCATCTAGGTGCCAAGTGGGCATATATTCAAAATCCATGGGTGCCATGCAGCCCTTTAGGGATATAGTCCAAATGCTCAATCCACAGTACCTCTCCATAGGCAAGAATTTGTTTAGGTGGTTCCTTGCAAACTGAGCTATCTTACAATACAGTAATGATTCTACCTGTACTTCCAAATAAGAAACTCTTTCAAAGAATACAGGCTGGAAGTGTGTGTTCAGCGGCAACTGTTGGATGCTGAGCTCTCTTAAAAAACTAGCCATGCATCTTTTACTTTTGGTCTGTATCTTCAGTTGTGAGCACATTTCCTGACTTTTTTTTGGCTGGCTCTCTTAAAAAGCTAGCCCTGCATCTTTTACTTTTGGTCTGTATCTTCAGTTGTGAGCACATTTCCTGACTTTTTTTGGCTGGTCCTGATGCAGTATACAGTACTTATCTTCCAGAAATAATATTGAGTAGTGGAGTGCAGCAGCCATAGTGTGTTCTTGTAAGATAGCTAGGGCTGCAAGTTCTTGCAGGATGGTGTCCTGCAGGCCTGGCAGCTGACAGAGGAATTACTCTTTTTTGGGAAGCTCACAAATGGAAAGAGCTAAGTGGGAAGCTCACAGTGGAGCCAGAAGAGCAGACAACAGAGCTGCTCTCATTTTTGGTTGCTTATGGGAACAGACTGCGACCCCTTGGAAAATTGAGAGATGGTCAGCAGCAGCAGCAGCAGCAGCAGCAGCAGCCGCCTTGCTGTTTAAAGGGAACAGAAGACAGATTTTGGGCACTCATATGATTTTTGATGGAGTCTGAATAGGGGCAACTCCCAAATCCCAAGTAACTGGGGAAGGTGTCAGAGGAAATGAGAACACTTTACCAGGATCCAGAAAGGCAAGGGTCTACAGGCTCATCATCATGACAAAAATGTCAAGCTATATTGTGAAGTTTGAATTAGAGGGTCCTCCAGAAGTCACTGCCAAATTTTGCTAATAACTTTGCAAATCATAAAATCATAGAATTATAGGGTTAGAAGTAAACTCATAGGTCATGTAGTCCAACCCTAATGCTTTATTTACCTTGGAGATGAAACAATTTTTCACAGTAAACACAGTTTTAATCAAAAACAGGCAATGTGCTGCTTTCCTGATGATGTGGGAAATTTGCCCATTCACTTGGGTTTTCATGCAGCATTTTAGTCAACCCAGAAGTGCCACGGAAGCGTTAAAAGTGCCAAGAGTGTCAGAAATTTGCTGGTGGAAATATAAAAATCAACAAAAAGGGTGAAAAGAATCCAGAACACAAAAAATAGCACAAACATTTAGCAAGTTTCCCCAAAAGATGAGAATTCACATTGATTCAAGAAAGGCCAATTTTGTTTCAGCTCTAATTCACATCTTGTAAATTACCAGCTACTATTTGGTAACATGGTGAAGTTTTATCAATACTTCTCTCTATTCCTTTCAGGTTTTAAAAATATTTTTACAATACACATTCAAGGCTGGAGTGTTGTGCATTGCTCTGTGCATTGCTCCTAAAGTAACTTGTTGCCATGTCACTGCTTCTTTGACACCATTAGACCCTTTGAGGACCTGAGAAATTCCTCAAGATGTTTTCCACAGTGTTATAGCAAACTTTGCAGTCCACACTCCGGACTGCAAAGTTCACTATAACACTGTGGAAAACATCTTGAGGAATTTCTCAGGTCCTCAAAGGGTCTAATGGTGTCAAAGAAGCCTTGACATGGCAACAAGTTACTTTAGGAGAATGTAAAGGATATTAAAAAATCTCATCTTGTTTCTCTGTTCTCTAGCAAGGGCATAAGGCCCATTCCATCTTCTGCACCAGGGTTCATTCCAACCTAGATATGCTGCTGTTCCCTACTGGGGCAGTCTTGATAACGGATAGTCCATTCAAATGAAAATGGGCTTCATCTAAGAACCACATTCTTTATTCATTTGCCATCTTCTGATTAAGCCAATTAAACATTTGAAACTGCAGTTGTTTATTACTTTTGGATAACACATATAATGCTTGGACTTTGTGCAGAAACATATTTTTAGATCATTCTTCAGAACTTGACAAAGTCAAACTGATGTTTTGCTGGCATGCCGCTCGGAGCTTTTGTGGGCTCCTGAATTCTTTGGTCTCTGCATGGCAGATATCCAGGCTTGTTTGATGTTTTCAGTATCCTTACAGTTCTGGCTCCATCCAATTGAGCTTTTTCAGATCACTGTGGAACTGAGATTTTTCAGCAAGATCCAAGGTAGTATTTTGTGCAGTCCCATAAAAGGAGAGTTATATTCTCTTTGGGTTTGTTAGACTTTTTTCTCTAAAAGCAACTTTATCACTTGCATTTTCTGCTCTGTATGCTCATGACACCCATCTCTGTCTCTCCATTCTCCATCCAGTCTCACATCACCAGCTGTCACTCTGACATATCCACTTGGATATCTCACTGTCATGTCAATCTTAACATTCCCCCTAGACCATCCTCTCTATCTCCATTGATAGGGTCATCATCCAGCCTGTCCCCATAGGCATGTAGCCTGAGATTAATATTTGATTCTTCCCTCTCTTCTGCACTTTGGATTCCGACTGTTGCTAAGGTCTATTGATTCTCTCTGTGCAACATTGCTAAAATTAGACTCTTTCTTGTGGCTCCCACTGTCAAAATCCTAGTTCATGCTCTAGTCATCTCTCGCCTTGACTACTGCAACCTTTTTCCTACTGGACTTCCCAGCTCTCACCTTCACTTATATTCAACACTCCAGTGCAAGGTCATTCACCTTGCCTACTGCTTTGATCATGTCCAATCCCTCCTCTGCTCCCTCTCCTCCTTCACATCCAGCATAAACCTCTTGTCCTCACCTTCAAGGCTCTTTATGGCCTTGCTCCTCCTATCTTACTGCTTTCGTTTCCCACTGTGTCCCTACCCAGAAGCTTTGCTACTCCTTGATGCCACTATCACCTGCCTTAGAGGCTCTGAGTCCTGCCCCCTAAACCATCTTTGCATCTTCTTCTCTGTTGTCCCCTATGCCTAGAATATCCTCCTTGAGTGCAAACATTCTGATCCATATCTCACAACCTTCAAATCATTCTAAAACAAACGTACTCTTCTGTTAGGCTTTCCCATGTTCCTTGCCTCTGTAGATTGCTCATTTATGCTCGCTCATTTATGCTTCTCTCTATACAGTTTTCTCCTCTTGGATCTTTCTTCTCCCATTGTAACTAAGCTAAGCACCTGCAAGCCCTTGAATGTATGTCTCTATGTTGCCATCCCCATGTCTCCCCTCCTTTGTCCCTTTACATTGTACATAATGGGACAATGTAGGGGATTGTACGTAATGGGACATTGTATGGAATGGGGCAATGCCTTAGGGCAGGGACATGTCTCTAATCTTAACTGTTCACCACCAGGCACATGGTTTGCACTATATAATTAATAGATGTGCTAGACTTTTGAAATGGTCAGAGGCAGGGAATGCCCAGCTCACAAGCAGAATGCAGGGAAGGGGAAGTCTCTGTGTGCTGGGGATCGCTCCAGCCCAGGGTCACAGCTGCACAGAGCACTCTGGAGCACCCTATTCTCAGAGTGCTCTGGAGAGGCTGGGGCATTGCCATGTCTGGTGAATATATACTCTGTTACATAGAGAGTCCAAATTACTAGATGAAAGGCTGCAAAAAGAGAAGTAAAATAATTTTCAAGTTGGAAAGTATATTTTTAATAATCTTATCCCAGGAGATTCATTTGAGCCAATTGGAATCGGTGTTGAGAACAGAAGCAATGTTCTAGACAGTGAACTGTTCCTTCAGTCTGTGTGGGATGAGGTCCTGTGTTATAAGTTTGCCCTAAGCCAGGGAACCATGTTCACTACATTTTCCCCATTGCTGCCAATAGGGAAAACATAGTAAACCCAGGTCACTGGCCTAAGCCCAGCAAGATATTACATAGGGCCTGCATATGACCACCCTACTGGTCAAATCTGGGCTAGTAGGAGATACCAGAGAGATCCTATCATGAGACCTTTCTTTTTTGTTGTTGTTTTGGGTACGTGAACCAGATTACAAGACTTAACAGAGACAGAAGCCTCTTGTTTTTTCTTATGGTTCAGCCAGGAGAGTTGAGTAAAGCTTCACTGAAAGGGAACTTGGCTGGCCAATTCTGCAAACATCACCACCAAGAGAGTACATTTTACCTTACTGTAGCTCCCAGAGTGGGAGCCTGGAGTTATTTGCCATGGCATATGGATTCTTTTCAGTGGAAAATGGTCTAGATTAATCATGTACACCTTATTAGCAAAAACAGTGGCGACTAGTGGTTTTGGGGGCTGGTGGGACAGTGGATGGGTTGAA
This sequence comes from Sphenodon punctatus, assembly GCA_003113815.1. Lineage (NCBI taxonomy): Eukaryota > Metazoa > Chordata > Lepidosauria > Sphenodontia > Sphenodontidae > Sphenodon > Sphenodon punctatus. The sequence continues at coordinate 240,980 of QEPC01011071.1, read as the reverse complement.
CCTAGTGCTGGCAGCTTTGCCACCGGTGAACCGGAGCCAAGGGCAGATGTAGGTGGAGCCAGGGGCAGTGGTAGGCCAGTGGCATAGCTTAACCCAGCAGCAAGAAGTTCCCAGGGTTAACATTGGATGGACATTACATTAGTTAACCCTGGGAACTCCTTGCTGCTGTGGGAAGCACTCCCACTGGGGGATAGAGAGCGCTCTTACTGGGGTCCCATCCACTCTCTCTTTCCCACCGGGTCCAAATTAACCATTGCAGGTTACAAAAATAGATTACATTGCCATTGCCTACTTTTATCCTGAACCCTCGAATTCTCAATTTTCATGGCATCCTTTTCATTTCTCTTCTGAGAAGAGAATGAAAGGGAAGAGAAGGACAACAGAGGAGAAGTAGGAGGGAAATGGTTTGGTTTTGGTGCACAAGAAGAGTAAGGGGAAGAGATGAGTTCAGTGGGGCACAGGGGAAAGGTGTCTCTTTGTTGAACTGCAGCCTTCTCTTCTGCCATGCTCCTACCTACTTTCTCCTCTGTTCACAAGGAGAGCAGTTGCAGGCCTGTATAGCAACCAAACACTCCCCATCCAAACCAGCATCCCCAGTACCAACACTGTATCCCTGGCAGCCAAATACCTGTCCAAGCAAACAGGTCTTTTAAAAGAAGTTTGGCCAGTTTCAGGGCTGCATTGCCACCAGACAGGCCCATCAAGACCAGGCCCATCGAGACCAGTATCTACACCATATCCCTAGCAGCCAAATGCCTGTCCAAGCACACAGGCCTTTTTAAAAGGTTTGGCCAGTTACAGGCCTCTGTTGTCACCAAACCAGCCCCATCAAAATATAAACAATGCATTTCTGTTTCTCAACAAAAACCCCAGCAAAGATACTCAAAATCATAAGCAGAGAGGCCAGAAACTACTTTCGAGCAGGGAGCAACAGTGAAACAGTGAAGGGACCATTTAAAAAAAAGAGTAGCCATGACCAGAAGACCCACAAATTTACAAGATGGCCTCTCTACTCATGCTTGGGCAGAAGGAATGCAGCAATGTATCATGCAAACACAGAGCAAGCAAAGCAAACCATCTTAAGGCAACAATGTTATGTGCAGTCCTTAGCACACCATAAAAGCAGCAGCAGGGATTTCCACTTGTCCCCCAAAACATGCTACACAGCTCTGTTGCAATGTAAGAGGTAGTTTCTGCTGAAACTAAACACGGAGCATTCACGTAAGGACTAGCCATTAATGAAAAAGCCTGCCACAACATCCCACCAAACTGCAAAAGGCAGGGCCATTTTAAAATGCAAGGAACATTTCAGCAAAGATTAGAAACCCTTCCATCCAAAGCCGTAGGTCCCCCACCTGTAAAACAGAAAGCAGACAGTTTGCGTCAAAAACAGCCAAGAAAGAGACCAATTTTAAACAAAAGTAGCCATGGCCAGTGGGGGGCACCAGAAAATGGCCACAGCCTTTGCACATGCTTGAGGGGTTTGGGAGAGGAGCGGGGGAAACTAGCAGTGCACATGCAAACACAAACACAGAACAAGTAAAATCAAACCAGATCTTAAACCAACTGAACCATATTATACGAAGTCTTAGCACACCACAAAAGCAGCAGCAAGGAATTCCACTTGTCCCTCAAAATATGCTTCACTGTTACAGCTCTGTTGAAGCCCAATTTTCCCCAGCAGCCCCCTTAACCCCAGCTCCATTTTCATCAGTCTCCCCGAAGCCCCATTCTCTTCCTCAAAGCAGCCCCCAGAAGACCCCCCCAAAAGCAGCCCCATTCTCTCCCCCCCCAAACCAGCCTCTCAGACCCCTCCTTTTCACCAGTGTTTCCCAGAAAAATAACTAACTCACCAATTGGGGTGTGTCTGATGCAGGTCCAGCAGCAGCGTGGGGTAACAAAGCCACAAACAAGCCAGGCCAGACAGTCCTCTCTGTCCACCAAAATGGTGCAGATCAACAGCATGCCAAAAGAAGAAAGCTCTCTTTTAACCCCACCCTCAACAGCAGCAGCTGTACACATACACACACTGCCTGGGTGTTTGAGTCTCCAGTCCAGACAGAGTTTTCCAAAGCAGCCCATAGGGTTCTGTGGAACACTGCCCCCACTGGTGGGAAAAGCAAAGTGTTTTTCCCCATTCAGGCAGCATGGGCTCTAAGCCCAGCTACCCAAATTGCTTTTGTAAAGTTTTGTCCCTTAAGAGAATCCTTAGAGCAGGCTCAGCAGGAGGCACTGGCCCCCACCCCCTCAGCTCCTGCCTGCACATGTGTCCAGGGAGGCGAGGCACAACAACACCTCTGAGCACTCAGCTGATTGTTGAACTGGAGGACTCCGAGCAAGTCTGGAGCAGGTTTCTGGCTCCCCCCTCGGTGCCTTTGGGACTCAGGTGAGGTTTTTTTTTCTTTCTTTCTTTTTAAAAGCATGAAGAGTATGAGGAGGGGGATCAGGCCAGGAGGGGCAATGCCCCTGGTTCCCTGCAACGTGCACCGCCCCTGAAATAACTTGCTGAAATGCAAGTGTCCTAGATGCTGCTGGTTTGCTTAATTTTACAGTAATCTTTATTCTAGAATGACCAAATAAACCAGCTATGTGGGGAAATGTTAAATTACTGGGAGACAACGAAATTATTTTAAAATTTCTATTTTATTGCTTCTTAAGTTCTCCAATTCTAGGGATGACTGAATAAATCCATTGGGTCATAGTCTGGTCTTAGTAGCTGTATTAACTTCAGATTCTGATGTAGACTCAATTTAAATGTGTTATTGAGATCACAGTCTGACCAAAGACCCGTGCACAGCGTATTGCATGGAAATACGCTGGGAGAATAATTAGTATCCTTTCTGATAGTCTTTGGCAGTGGCAATAGCATCTGTAAGTAAACACTAATAAAATTTCAAATTTAGCCTCACTTTTCATCACTGTGTGGATACCGCTTGCTGATGAGAAGGCGTTGTGGAAATGAATAATAAGCAGAAACTGCCAAAATTTGTCTTCACTTGAATGGTGCCATGGTCCAATTTAAACAGCTTCTGGAGTGGGAGACAAATGAGCAGTGATTATCATTTATTCTGTCAGGAACAATGGTGGTATGAATGGCTCTGTCCAAAATAATCATAATATTGGATGGGAGCCAAAACAAAGCAAAGAGTAACACATGGTGTTTATATGAATTTAGAATACTGCTTCTGAGAGCGAGTGGAGCTGAAGAAACGGGTGGGGAGAGATGGACTGAAATACCCCTAGTTTGAGAAGACAAATCACTACAAGCTCACAAAGCATAGTAGCACCATGTACCTTTTAATTTTAGGCAGTACTATAAATCTGTGTCAATATTATGTTTTCAGTACTAGGGTGGCCAGATAGGCAAATTTTAGAGGATGTTTATGAGGAATACAGGTTTCAGGACTGCATTGGCTCTAATGCATCCCTGCAACCTGTATTTCTCATAAGTGTCCTCTAACATTTGCATATCTGGCCACCCTATTCAGTACCCAAGATAAGCATGGCTTTCTTTCTCCTTTGGAGCACTTTGAGACCTTTGGTCCCCCACTGATCCTTGCAAAGATTTCTGCTACATCTGCTTTCCTAGGCAGTGGCTGCAGCCTGGAGAACTATCTACATGAGAAAATATAAAACAGTTTACACAGATCTGCTGCCTTTCTCTAGTTCTACACCACATCCTCTCCCTACTGAGCAACAGCTGGCTGTATTGACACTGCTGCCAATTCCTACTGCCCATTTGCAGCTGCTAGGGTGACTCTGCTAATATGGGCCCACTACATGCGGAATTTTCCCTCACCTTACCAATTACACAGGATTCAGAGGGGTGGGACCTGGCAAGTCCACCGAATGCTCTGCAGGTGAGAGCCCTCCTGTAGAATACTTGGCTGGACCTGGCAGTATTCATATCTTTAGTACCCCCTGGGTGCAATCTGCCCACTGCTCAGGTAGGCCGTATCCGCCCCCACCTTGTCCCAGAAACCCACTACTTGCCTACCTAGTGGCCCTGATAACTGCCCCCAACCCCGGGGCCTCCGAGTACCCTGGTGGCCACTCCTTCCACTGCCTTTGCCCCAGCTTGTGAAGGCCTACACGTTATCCACCCCTGAGTTAAAACAAGGATAAAGGGTATATTTACCTCTCAGAACAAGCAGGATTAAAGTGGGAAAGGAGATGTCTACTACAGGGCCATACTCATGTGTACTGTTGAGTGAATATCCCCTTCCTTGTATCCAGTCTTCTGGTGTCCCAGCAAACATTGGTAATCCCTCCTTTGTATGTCTGTCAGGGCATTTTCAGATGGACCTTTTAAATAGGAATTAAAGTCTTAATTCCTATGTTAGATGTCCATCTGAATGCTGCAAATCAGAGGTTATTATCTAGGATTAGGAAAAACATCCAGTTTTTATAGACCCTAGCTTGCTAGGGTTTATGATATGCGGATGTTAAATTAATCCTTGATAATGTCCATCTGAACGACTATCAAGGATTAGTCAACTAATCCTAGATTACAGTCACAGAGTCCTACGTAAAGACCTGACATCCTCTCTAGGCATAAATAACCACCAAGGGTGGTGGTTAGCGTCATGTCTGTTTTTACCCGAAGGAGCTTAGTATGTTTATCCTAGAGAAGACTAAGGGGAGACATGATAGCAGTCGTCATCCACTACCTGAATTGCTGTCTCAGAGAGGATGGCAAAGACTTGTTCTCGCTTGTCTCTGAAGGCAAGACTAGAGCTAATGGGCTCAAATTACAACAAAACAGATTTTGGTTAAACATTAGGAGGAACGTCCTAACAGTAAGAGGTGTTCGACAGTGGAATAAATTGCCTAGGGAGGTGGTGAACACTCCTTTGCTGGAGGTTTTCAAAAAGAGGCTAGATGGCCATCTGTCAGAGATGCTGCAGCTGTGGACTTGTTGGACCTCTGAGATCCCTTCCAACTCTAAGATTCTATGAAGTCTTAAAGGATCCTAAGCAGTGAGCAAATTGATAGGTGGATCATAGATTCTAGAGAGAGAACCTCAATTTTGTTTCATATGAGACATGCACAGCACAACTATTAGGAATGGTGAGAGTTGACACACAGTCGGTCTTCAGTGAACCGTAAACTGCTGATCCTTTAGAGCAAATGGATGCTGTTTATCTGGAAACTAGACTGAATGTCAAAAATGACTATATTGTGAAATTTCAGACTAGCCAAATTTCACAGAATTGTCAATTTTAATTTGAATTGAAATTCCAACCCCACTCTACTAGAAAGTTCTGTTGCAAAGGTGTAGTGTAATAGAACAGTGTCTTTCCCATATGTACTGTCCTCTAGCAATAAACAATTACATTTATTCTATTTAAGATTTTGATTCAGAAACATTTAATTGTAACTAGTGTGGCTGAATGGGAACTGAGCCAAGACACCAATTTATACATTAGCTATGGGGGGCTGGGGAAGCAATTGGGGTATTTACACCAGTGTTTTATATATAATGTTCTTGCTTTTTACATTCTGTGTGCATTCTGTATTACAGCACTTAAGGGGGATGCAGGATGGCAGACAACAGCAGCTGACTTTGATATTTTAAGTTTGAGGAACATAGCACTTTCAAATTAAACTCATGAAAGATAATGGAGTGATCCATTGGTAGGACTTGAGCTATGGACCCAGAGGTGACAGGCTATTTGGTGAACAATTTACTGAGTGTCTTACTCCCCCTTCCCTTACCATGGGCATTGTAAGCTCATGCTATTAACCTAATAGGTTTGCTTTCAGAGTGTTTTACTCTGAAGATTTAAATGTGAACTCCATCATATGTCAGCCTAGAGCTAAGTTAAACAACTAAATGGAAAGTAGATGCAATACATTTATCTGCATGCATATTTGTATGTTTATTCTCCGACAAAAGGCATATTGGTGGTACCCATAAATGTAAAAGAGAAGAGGCAAGGGAACAGACAGAAAATTTGGGGTTATTATTATTAATGTTGCCTTTATTGTAGTAATTCCCAAGCTGAAGTCTGGACTAGTTTGCAACTGATTTGTAGAATGCGCAAAATGACCTTTTATTCCTTCTGATGCTGAGGGCAAAAGGTGATCATATTTAGCATATCCCTATGTCCAGGGTAAGTACATTACAATCATTTCCCACCCACCTCCAGATGGTTGGGGCCACAAGCATCACCTGCTTTCTCTGGCTCATTGAGCACGTCTTCCTGCCAGGGCTGGCCCTAAATATTTTTCTGGTTAAACTTGCCCCCACTTCTCAGCTTCTGAATAGTTTAATCATCTTAACAAATATTTAGCCTGACACCCAGAGAATGTATAAAGCAAAACAACAGAAAAACTTTTGTGAACTGTATTATTATTTATTACTTGTATAGTGTCAGCAATGTGAACAGTTGTAATGAGAAACAGTTTCGTGCCCCGAGGGGCTTGCAATCTAGGATGGACAAATTTGGGGACTTTGAGACATTGCACCGGGCTTGCAGATTTAAATAATCCGCCATTAGAAAAGTCGTATGGGTGGCATTTAGATGCGCCGCTGCCATTGAAAACCATGGTTCGTGCATTCCTTTGAATCCAAATTGGTAAAATCTCAGGTAAGACCACATTGGTAAAACCTTAGGTTTTACCAATGCGGATTCAAAGGAATGCGCGAGTTGCAGTTTTCAATGGTGGCGGCACATCTAAACACCGCCCTCGTGACTTTTCTAATGGTGGATTATTGAGCAAAGACAGGGAGACAAGGATACATACATTCCCATTTTATGTATGGGAACTGAGGCTGATAGTGACTTTCCCAATGCCACCCAGTGAGTTCATGGCTAAGTCAGGGGCGGATTGTCCATTGAACCCACCGGGAGGATTCCCGGTGGGCCAGTCTGGTCCGGAGGGCTGGTCCCGCTGTCTGTTGTTCCAGGCCCTCCCCGAAACCAGCTGGGGCCACGCACTTGCCTGGCTGGGCAGCAGGCTGCAGCCAGCTTCTCTCCCAATAAGTGATTCTTCCTTCCCTCCCTGGCTCCAGTCCTAGCCTATCCCTCACCTGCTTCTCCCTCCTAGGAGCACTGCAGGCTGGGAGATAACGTTTGTTTACAAACAGCTCCTCCCCATGTGCTGATCAGAAGGTTGCTACCTTGTAAAAAAGGTTCTTCAAGATGGCTTCCAACATTCTCACAACTGGGTTGTGCATGCTCACCCTGGTCAAATAATAGACCACGTGATGGTCTCAAGCTCCTCTAGTATAAAAAGCACTGCATCTCCCCCTCTGAATGACAATTCCTTCCAACCCTTTCTAGAAATATAAGAAAATAATTCTATGAGGGGCTGGAAGGGTGGGTGTTGTGAGACTGTTCGGAGCCATCTCAAAGAACCTTGTTTACAAGGTAGCAACCTTCTGTTCTTCTTCGAGTGGCTCCTCACATTATATTTTGACATGACTCTGCTGGGTAGGGGGTCCATGGGCGTGCCAGTGCATGGGTGGGGCATGCACATGGCTGCACACGCATCCCCACTCACCCACTACTCATCCACACCCACATAGTAAACACCGTTTCCCCTGGTTGCTCTGTGCGTGGGGATGAGTGGGGGGGTGAGTGGGGATGCGTGTTAGGTGGGCGCGCACATACACCCACTCACCATGGGCACGTGCACCATGTCGTTCACATGGGGCTCCCCCACCCATGAACACACAGAAATCTGTGTGCTCATGTCTGGGAGAGGCCTGTGTAAAAAGGGCCACATTCTCACAACTGCCTCACTTATACTATCTTAGGTAGGAATTTACGATGTAAAGCAATGTCTATTATGTCTTGGAATATAAATCTGCAAATATGGTTCTGAGATTATTATGGCTGTTATTTCACTAACTCTTCTTAATGAAGTTATTACCAACAGGAATACTGTCTTTCAGCCTGCATCCCCATAACCAGTTCATTTGTGGCCCCATACAATCAATTCACGCTGCCCTGTGGGCACAAATTAAATGGTTATAGGTGGGGGCAGCGTGAATTGATTATATGGGGGTGGGGATGCAAATGAACTGGTTATGGGGTGGGGGCAGCATGAACTGATTATGCGGGCACAACTGAACTGGTTATATGTCTCTCTTCATGGCATAATGCGCTTAATAAGCTAACTGCATTTTGGGTGTCTTGTGGGTATGATAGCAGCACCTCTGGACTGGTCGCACTGGTGGCACTGGCAGCAACAGGTCCTGGAGGCCAGACTGGCTAAGCTCACTCTCTCCTCCAGTAAGGCAGTGGATGCAGTCAGTCTCTCTGTGCCTGCCTCACTGCCCACTTGGCTGCCCCTGCAGTGGAACCACTCCTGTGGAGTGGTGATAGACACTCAGCTGGGGAGGGGGGGAAGCATTGGGAGACCATGCTTCTCCATGGTTGCTCGGAGGGGTGGAGAATGGAAATCCTTCCTGTCCAGAGGGAGTAAGTTTTATGTAAATTTATACATTTGCATAATTAGGTGATGCTGGCTGGGGGGGGCTTGGGTAGGCTGGGGCCTCCTGGGGCTCGCTGGCCTGGGGGGGCTGGCTGGGGCCTCCTGGCCTTGTGGGGCCTGGGCCTATGGGGGCCGGCCTGGCCAAGCCTGGCCTTGTCGGGCCTGGGGCTGGGCCTGTGGGGCCTGGGCCTGCCTGGCCTTGTGGGGCCTGGGGCTGGGCCTGGGCCTGTGGGGGCCGGCCTGGTCTGGCTTTGTGGGGCCTGGGGCTGTCTGGTGTAGGAATGAAGGAATGGGGGATTTAAATCCTGAGTGGTAGGAATATTGTGTGAGAAGGCAGCTGTGCATTAGTAGAAAGGGTGCATTCCTTCAAGGCTGTTCCTTAATTGCGTTCCAGTGCAGCATTACTACAGGTGCAAGGAATGATGCCTTAATATTCAATGATGTAGATATTGGAAGTCTGGTATCAATTCTCCCCTTAGTCTTCGCTTTGCTAAGCTAAACACAGGGCATGTGGAATACTAGTGCAGCTGGTGTAGGAATGAAAAAGCCTTACGGTAGGATGCATAGCAAGGGACAGAGTGATTTTTTGGTTGGGGGCCACTGAGCACTGAAACAGAGTGATTTGGGGAGCCAGAGCACTGAAATGAGGGCCAGTACCCCCCCCCCCCAGTGGCAGTCTCCCCCCTGCCATCCCCCCATAACCTCCCACTCACCCCTGACAGGCTGCTGAGGATCTGAGTCTGGGGACTCAGCTGTGATAGGCCCCAAATCTGCCCGCCCCCAAGCCACACCCCCTTGGCCCATTTATGGCGCGCTGGTGGCTTTGCCACCAGTACAGGGCCACTAAGACTATATTCTCCCAGGCCGCTTTGATTTCCCAATCTGCCCTCTCAGGGTTCAAACTTTGGTTTCCCAGATCCAAGTCTAGAACGTTATCCACTAACTTACATTGGCTCTTGTTTGCAATACCCAGTGAACAAAGGATCGTCCCTGGTCAGATGCATTATTTCCATTCTGTATCTCTCCACTGTGGGTGTTTTCAAACGTGACGGTACTATGGGTGGTCACGCTTTGACCCGTGTGGCCACCCATGGTACCATTACATTTGAAAAGGCCTGCCAGATGTTTCCCTGGGCCGGACCCAGGGTTTGCATGGGCCATGGCAGTTTTTAGCCCGGGCTGTGACTCGGACCCATTGCCAAGGCACGAGGGAGATTTTCATCACTCCACATCCTTAGACAATGTGGAACATAATTTGAATAAAATGTAATATTTTGATTAAATGTAACTAATTTAAAACATCCTATTGCCTAAATTGAGACTGCCCTGAAAAAACCCCAGTTTGTTTTGTTAAGAAATCCTACAAAATGGAAGGAGTCACACAACCATATAATAGCCTGTCACAGATGAAGCCTGGGGCACAGAAAGTCATGGCAGGATCAGTGCTAGGTGAGTTGGTGCAGGATTGGTGCAGAGGCACTGGCTACCAATAGCATTCTAAGCACAATTCAAAATGCTGGGTTTGACCTATAAAGCCCTGAACATCTTGGGTCCTGCATATCTAAATGACTGCCTTCCTCCTATTCTCTACTGTGCTCCTTTAGGTCAGCCAGGGACACCTTCTTGCAAGTTCCACCAGTGCACCAGGTCCAAATAGTACAGGCACACAGAGAGGTGTTCTTGGTGGCTGCCCCACAGCTTTGAAATGCCCTTCCCTTAGGGTATTTTCAGATGTGACACTCCTGCCTAGCAAGGCCATGGTTGGGGTTGTCACATTTGTTTCCGCCCTGCCAGATGTTCACCATGGGTGGGAGCAGCTAACATGAGATGTGTGCTGGGCTCCCAGCCAGTGCACCTCTCATGTTAAGCCCTGCCATGGTCTGGGGTAGCGGGCCATCACATGTGATGGCCCGCTTCACCTAACCCCAGCCCGTGGCCAGAGCAGTTCCGGGTGGAGGTGGGGTCAGGTGCTATTCAGCATGGTGGGTGAGGCCGTGTGGACCCATGTATGCACGTCCTCTGCCCTCTCCCCACCCCCTCCCCAGTCCCAGCCGCTGGAACGTTTGTTCGGTGGCTGGGCAGACCCCTTCCTGGGGTGAGGTGGCTCACCCCAGGGTGGGTTTAAGCATGTCGGCTCACTGAGCCATCACATCTAAAAATACCCTTAGACGTTCGCCAAAGCCCACGTCTGAGTATCTTCAGAAGGCAATGTAAAACCTACTTATTTAGCTGGGCTTTTGGCAAGCAGGGATAGGGTTTGGAGGTGGGGGTTTAATTGGAATTTTATTATTTATTTTTATAGTTTTTTATACTTTTTGCTTGTAAGCCACCCTAAACCTGAGGGAAAGGGCAGGATATAAATCCAAATAAATAAAATATATATGATATGCATATGATGTTGTACAGCCCAAACTATTCCCCCTGCTGCCCCCATCTCTGGACAGCAGTGCATTACTGCAATAAATTCTTCAAATCTGTGTGAAAGGTGTTTTCCAATTCTGACGTTGCGAGGATTCTGGATGACTTTGAAGTTGGTTCCACCTACTAGACAAGTGTCGAAGATGACTGGTTAGATTTTGGCTGGCTCTGTTTGACAATAGTTATATAGGGATCTGTGCTTCTGGAATTATGGCACCTTTGAGAGTGGCGTTTGAGTTCTAAGGGGGTAGTGGTGACTTAAATTGTTGACACAGGGAGTTGCATGAACATAATTTCCATAATAAAACATTCCATTTATCTCCTGATGTCTGCATGCTTTAAATTATAAAGCACTTAGGGATGGTCAGACAATGAGCTATCTCAACTTTCCCATCCTGCATAAAGGCTGTGGAATGAATTATACTCAGACTGCTCCATTTTAGCTGTGGGATGATTTTGCTATAAATCAAAAGAGACAAACCATTCTGGACTTTTTTGTACAGAGAGAATTCAATGGTGGGGGAAATGGTAGACTCTCTGGCCCCCAAAACGGGCAGTGCTAATGCAAATTTTCCCTTCTTGCTGAACCAACATGTCTCAAATCCAACGTGAGAGGGCACCTAGATGTGTGTTCTCACAAGTGAAGGTAGTTCCTCCATAGGAGTTACTCTAGACTAATTACTTCTTCTGATTCTGTTCCCACAAGGAGGGAGAGCTAATGGTTAAATCGTGCTTCTCTTTTCCTAATCTCCATGTTTGGGAACTTTCAGGGAACTGCCACAGCAGGGAGAGCTGGAATAACAACCAATCAATGAGGCAGAGATCCTGTGAGGGAAACGCAAAAGAAAGAAGTATTGAGAGTTTCTGGCATAGGTAGTTACTTTCCGCCCATATGAAAGATCATCCTCCCTCAAGTAGAAACTTTATCACCCCAGCTGTTTAGAGAGGTAAATACCTCTCCTTTATCTTTACCCCCTCCCCACCAACTCCATATGTTCACTCATGGGAACATATGGAGGGATTAAAGTGAGTTAGGAGAGACCTATCTCCCATAAAGTTCTTTTGAGAATAAGCCTCTAGAGGAAGTGATTTGTCTCCCAAATTCTTTCAAACCTTGGTTTTCTTAGGTCTGCCAGCAGGGTTTCTATTCCTGTGATGCGTTGTTTCATTTTGATAGTGTCAAGGGTGTGGATGGTTATGATGGAGTTCTGTATATAGTTCTTTCTTTTATTTGAATTGAACTGTGTATAGTGACTGTAAATAGTTATGTTACATTGTTATTGCTTTGGGTCTTGAATGCAGCTGCTTCTCTCTCTCACTATGGGGGTGAGGGAAGAAGGAGGAAATGGCCGACTCTCTGGCCCACAAAACAGGCAGTGCCAATGCAAATTTCCCCTTTTTGCCAAACCAGCGTGTCTCATATCCAACCTGAAAGGACACCTAGAAGTGTGCTCTCACAAGTGAAGGTAGTTCTTCCATAAGAATTACTCTGGAGAACTAATTACCTCCTTGGGTGTTCTTAAATGAGATGTGTCCAATCCATGCATGGCCTCCCACTATCCACATGTCCAATTGCTCATGTAACTGTGGTGTCTCTACCGTGACCCACGCAGTAGCCACACATGGTCCCGCATGGAGCACTCCTGAAAAATCTGGAGTGCCCCGTGTGGGCTAGGGTTACTGCCTCTGTAGCTATGCTGGAAGCCACTTGTTTGAAGTGCTTCCCACGCACGTTATGCGCATGGGCACCCCACAGCCGTGCCACTCAGTGGCCACAGACCCCCACCCTCCTGCGGTGCTTATTTAAACTAGCAAAAATAAGCAGCGTGTTTGAAAAGTGCCCAGTAGTTACTAGTTTTAACCTTTATTTATGTTTCATCCCATGTTCCCTCTATTTTTCACCTTCCCATAAAATCCATTCTGATTGTGTTGTTAAATAAAAGAATCTTCAGTTAGATCCAATATGATCTATTGTGTGGCAAATCTCTCTCTCTCTCTCTCTCACACACACACACACACACACACACACACACACACACACACACGTATCTCAAGATCCTTGTTGGTAGGGTCAACCCCATCGCTCCACCACAGTGGTCTTTTAGGGCCACAAGTCACCTGATCTTGGAAAACAGGACCCAAAGAGACATGGAATAGTTACCTGAGGTCTGTGTACTCATATCCTCACCACATGGACCAATCAGCCATCATTCTTGATGTAACCAAGCCAAGCGCGTGCACCTGGGACCTCGCATCTTCGTGAATGTTACACCCCTTGTCTCTACCTGTGTTCCCCTTCCTTCGTCTCCCCCAGCCCCGTCTCTCAGATTGTAAGCCCTTGGGCAGGGACCGTGTCTATTCCATTACTTTGTAAAGCGCCAGGTACATTGCTGGTGCTATATAAATGCTGGCTAATAATAATAATAATAATAATAATTAATAGATGAAAGATAGGGAAAGAGAAGAGCCCCATAGCAAGTGCTAAGACTGTGATGCTTTGCATGTATCATGTTCATGTGACTTTTTTGTCAACTATTTATCACCACTTGGGAGTCAGCCAAAGATAGACGGAGAGCATCAGTTCATTACACTCAGTCGTTCAAGCAGCTGTGGGAGAGGTAACTGTCAGTGGCTGGCAGCGTGTAAAGAAAAAAAGCCAGAGATCAATCACACTAAGTCTAGTCCACATACCTGCGATTAGACAGATGCATGGATCTTCCTGCCTGATCAATCCTTAAAAACAACGGCCACCTGCTGACAAATTTAGCAGAGTTTAAACAAATTATCCAAATCTTCTCATAACTGTGCTCCTCTCTCATACTGAATTTGCTTTCCTAGCCTTGGAGATTCCCAAGCTATTTGTTTATGTAGACACGGCCTCCTTGCTAATCATCCAGCAGCTCCTCCTGCCTGATTTGTTTCCATAATGCTAAATGCAGTGTTAATGATAAGGCATTCTACACAAATTGCCCAGCTAGTAATCTGTTTAGGTAACTCCAGCAAAACTGGCCCAAAATTGATGATAATAATATATTAACAGTATTTTTTTTAAAAATGAGCTTTCATATAAAAGCAATCAAGACTTTTATCTACAAATGATTTTAACAGAAGAAAAGCATTGGCTAGCCTGAAGAGACTGGCTCTCTGGAAAGTGATTAAAGCAGTGGTTCCCAGACTTTTGTCTGTATGACCAAATTGTGAGGTTTAAATTTTGTTCTGTGACCCTAAACAGCAATGAAGACATGCAAAGCATGATACTGGATGAGAACATGACCCTATCCACATATGGCACACTCCCCATTGGGGCCCTGACTCCATAGTTTTTGGAACCTTTGATTTAAAGGGTCAGTGGCTTGCCCAACTTGCCCACTAACTACTGCAAATTTCCCTTACAATATACCAGTAAATCCCATAATTTTGCCTGTGTGACCATCTCAAGGCTTGTTATCCCAATCTTGTTACCCCAAATATACCAAATATATGAACCTTTGCAGACACATCTACAGATGGCATGTCCCTACTTGGGATCCAACCCAGGGCTGGTCCAGCTGATCTTGGAAGATGGAACCTAAAGAGACGATGAAGAGATGAAAGGTGTGAAAAGGGAAGAGATACACAGCAGGTGCCTTGCAAATTCTAGGACTGGTTCTGTCCCAACCTATAGGGGCCCCTCCCCTGTGGTGTATATAAACAGGGGATGGTGGCAGAGGGAAGGCAGTTGGGAGAAAGCTACCACGGAGTGAGAGAGCCTCTGGAGGAACAGCTTAGCTCGTGAGTTCTCCGGGGTCTTGAAGGCTGGGGCTAATCCCTGCCCCTGGAGAAAAGCTGTACATGGACTTTGAATAAAACCCACGTAAGGCTATGTGCCAGCTGGTGTGAGTAGTACTTCAGGAGGACCTTCCTGTGTGCCCCACGTTTCCTGACATTACAACTAGTAGAGAATGTGGGCAGTCGATCACCCCCTAGGCTAAAAGGGGAGGCCAGGAAGCGAGTATGGACCGTGACAAATTATTAACATCAATGTCAGAGAGTCTTCAGGAGCAGGCAGCAGCAGCAGCAGCAAGAAATGCTGTGTTAGCTCGTAGTGCAGCAACACAAACAAATGTCTCAACAGCAGTAGCAAGATCAGCTGATGCAAGACCTCATGGCTCAACACCAAACCCACCAACAGAGGCTCCTGACACAGGTATTAGTGGGACAGCTGGGGGTGGAGTCCCAGAGTAGTCTAAGGATGAGCCCCCTCTCCAGGGTCTGGGGATGGGCCCCTCCTGAGGAAGCCCCCCGATACTAGTCAACAAACAAAGATGGGCTCCGATGATGACCTGGAAGTGTTCCTCATCACTTATGAATGGGTTGTGCCAGCAGCCCAGTGGCCTGAGGGACAGCGGGCCATGATATTAACCCTGCATCTTACTGGGGTGGCCTATCATGAAACCCAGGACGATGATAAAGTGAAAGAGACCATGGGTGATTTCAGACGATACGGGGCCCTTTGGCCCCGTACCGGAACCACCGGCTTCGTTCCCCGCCGGGGTCACCCTGTAACGGCACAACAGATGTGCCGGGGGGATCCCGGCAGGGAAAGTGGGAGGGGCCGGGGCCGCGCGGCGCAACGTGTGGCCGCACGGCCCTGCCCCCCCCACGCATCCTGCCACCCGCCCTCCGAGGAGACGGGCGGGTGGCGGGGCCATTGCGGGCACCGCGTCGGGCCGGAAGCGCCGTGGCCCGAGATCCCGCCAGGGATCCCGGGCCATGGCGCGCGGCCAGACGTGACTTTTCGTTGGTCCCGACCCGGGGTCCGTTTGACCACGCTTCCCGGGACCTTCCCCCGGCTAGCCCGGGAAGCGTGGTTCAAACGGACCCCATGTGGGGATTCACCGTGGCGAACATCTGGCGCGCCGCAAACAGACGTTCGAGACACGGTGACCACAGGTGGGTATTCACCGTGGTTCACCGTGATCTCGTAACGTCTGAAGACACCCCATATTAATCTATTTGGACATCTCAAGTAGGTTTCGGAAAGAGCTGTACCCTCTTGGAACCCGTCCATGGATGGTGGACCAGAAATTGAAGGAATGCTGTTGGCGCTGGCTTACCTCAGACGTGTGGACAGAGACCTAGGTAGCAGAATTGCTATTACCACTTGTGTGGGGTAAGGCGTGGGTTCTTAAGAATAACCCTGAGACCTTAGCAACCATCGTCCAGTTAATGGAGAATTATGTGTTTGCAGAGGATCCTGTGGCAATGCCTAGCCATGCTCCTGGGACGCCTTGGGGACAGGTTCAGGGGAATGCAAGGGAGGTGAACCTCAATAGAGGAAGAAGGAATAGAGCCTGCAGCCTGACCCCCACCCCTCATGAAACCCAGAAGGGTAACTAGGGAGGTACTGGGAATGGGGAACAGGTCCTGACTGAGACAGTGAGGTCGGGAAGCCTGAGGAATGGGAGGCCCTGAGAGACAGAATGGAGGACAGCAATGCCCGGGTGGTGCTGGGACTCAAATCCCTGGAGATCGTTCTTTCAGCTGGTCCTGGAGCATGCTTCATCTGTGGTCAGGTCAGGCATTTTAAAAGGGAATGTCCTTATATGCAGCTCCTTCGGTCGGCCGGGGGTACCTTCTTGGATGTTCCCCACGTTAAGCAGGGGGCCACAATGGAGAGGGCATTCTCGGTGGCCGCACTGCACCTTTGGAACTCCCTCCCTGTGGAAGCTCGCCTGGCCCCAAGCCTTCTGACATTCCAGCGAAGTTGTAAAACCTGGCTGTTCGCCCAGGCCTTTGGGGAGGCGGGGAGGGGGGTTAGAGGGTTTTATCTCCCTTACCCTATTTATTGTTTTATTGAGTTCCTGGGCCCTGTTTAATACTTTGAATATTGTATTTTGATATGTTTAAACTGTTTTTAGATATATTTTATATGTGATTGTTTTTTTTATTGTAAGCCGCCCTGAGCTGTTTTAGGAGGGGCGGGGTATAAATTTAATAAATAAATAAATATGGACTGTAATTATACCCAGGTGTGGACAGCTGAAACCAAGGCCTGGAAGAATGCCCCGTCAAAGATGGTTGTCCCAGTGGTGAGAGAAGAGGCATGAGTGATAGGGTTAGTGGAGTCAGGTTGTGGCCAGACCCTGGTGAGGGAAGAGACAGTACGCCAACATGGCTTAGTCGCGGCGCCCCTGCACTTCCAGTGTATTCACGGGGTTGTAAAATCTTACCGTGCAAGGGAGGTCTGGATGACCCTCGGATGTACATGGAGCACCTGTGGGTGGTGTGGCCCCACGATTAGTGTACCCTGTAGTGTTAGGGTGGGATTAGGCCTGCTTTGGAGATGTTATGAGGGGCGTGGTGGAAATGCCCCTACTGGGGAACCGCAGGGAGAACCTGAGGGGTACTCTGGGGTTGAGGAAGGAGGATTGGATCCCAGAGAGGGGCCGTCATTGGGGATCCCTGCCCTGGGGGAACCTCTGGACAGTGATTTCATACCTCTAGAATGGGGGGCTGGGATGGAGACCTTTAAAACAGCCAACGGACTTTATGCAGAGAGAACGGGACAACCCCATGCTATGGGACTGTGGTGAATGGGGAGATTCAATACTTATGCCAGGAATTGCAGTGGCCTGAATTTGATCAGAGAGGACAAGTTCTACTGCCTGGAGAAGACTGAATCCTCCAGAGAGGTATGGACCTAGTTGGTGGTACCCTGGAGGCAGCAGCAGGAGGTGATGTGCTTGGCTCACAACATCCCGTGCGGGCCACCTAGGCCAAGCCAAGTCACTAGACTGCCTGATAGAGTTATTCTCTTAGCCAGGAATAAAGGGGGAAGTAGCCCAGTATTATGCCTCTTGCCTGGAGTTTATTTAAATTTCTTACTCTGTCCTTCCCAAAGGTGGCTCAGGACAGCTTACAATACCAAAATACAGTCTAAAAACAAAAGCCATAAAAACAAAGCATAAAACACTCCATAACCCCACATCATCCTTCCCAACCCCTCTCCACCTCAACCCCCCATCTCCTAACTGTCCCCCACCCCCCACTGCTAAACGCCCTTGTGAACAGAATTGTTTTACACTGCCTCCTCAAGGCACTCAAGCCTGGACATAAATGAACCTCCTGGGGGAGGGAGTTCCACAGCTGTGGAGCGGCAGCTGAAAATGCCCTCCTTGCCCTGGAGACCAAGTTACAAACTGGCATCTCCAGGTGGGCATCCCCAGTGATCGCAGAGGCCATGATGGGACATGGTAGGCCAGGCAATCTTCCAGATAAGTGGGACCAAGGCCATTTAGGGCTTTAAAGGTCAAAACCAGCAGCTTAATTGTGCCCAGAAGACAACAGGCAACCAGTGCAGATTCCGGCGCACTGGTGTTATGTGCTCCTGGCGACCCATCCCCGTAAGGACAGGTATATCAGCTGACAGGGCCCCTTGTACCATTACCCCTGGTAGATGTGCCATTTGAAAAAGAATGGACATAAGCTACATGGGGCACCAGTGTGTACTGCTCCTTGTGGATTATGCAACCAGGTATGTTGAGGCAGTCCGCCTAAGGATTACAAAAGCATAGGCCATAGTGACCAAACTAATGAAGGTATTTGCCCAAGTGTGGTTCCTGAGAGACGTTTTAACTGACCAAGGGTTGAACTTGCCTACTGAAGAACTGTTGCACCTTCCTGAGAGGTCGCTACGAACCTCTGTGTACCACCCACAAATGGATGGCATGGTGAAGAGGTTAAATCGGACGTTGAAGATGATGTTGTGTAAATTCATTGCATCTGAGCCAAATGTTACCCCATTGTTTTTAAGATGCTGTGAGCCACCCCAATATGCCTGAGGCAGGAGGGGGCAGCATATAAATTTTACTATAAATAAATAAAATCTTGTATTTGCTATAAGGAAAGTGCCTCAGGCTTCAACCAGGTTTTTCATTGTTCAGACTCATGTATGGGAGACAACCCTGGGAGAGCCTAGACTTACTGCAGATGTTCTGGTAAAGCCAGAACACCTGGGTAACCAATGAGATCCAGTACGTATTCACGCTGCGTGATAAGCTAAAATCCCTGACGGCCTTTGCCCAAGACAACCTAAAAGACGCACAACAGAGACAGGAGGCTGTGTATAACTAGGATGCTTGGATGCAGACCTTTGACCCTGGGGATAGGGTCTTCCTGTTGCTACCCAGCTCTGAGTCTAAGCTACTTGCCCAGTGGCAGGTCCCTTTTGAGGTGGTACGAAAGGCAGGGCCTGTGGACTTTGAGATGAGGCAGCCTGGTAAAAGAAAGGCAACACAGACATACCATGTCAATCTGTTGAAGCCTGGAAAGAATGGGAAGGATTCTTCATAACCACCGTACCCACAGAACCAGACTTGGGGCACCACATACAACTACCACCGGCGTCTGCAACCCCAGTGCTGGGACAAGGCCTTCATCTGGAACAAGCAAACCAAATACACCAGCTGCTTGCCTCCTTTCCATGGGTATTCTCACCTTTGCTGGGACGAATCCACTTAGTGGACCACCATATTGAGACCTGGCTGGGACAGAAAGTGAGGGAGAACCCCTAACCACTTCCATGTAAGTTGTAGGGCACAGTGCAGGCTGAATTTCAGACAATGCAGTGACTGGGGGTGGTAGATGAGTCATACAATGAGTGGCAAAGTCCATCACCAAACCCAGTGGTTTCCAAATCGAATTGATCTATTTGTTTTTGCATTGTTTTTTGTAATGTCAACGCCATATCCAAACTTGATGCATACCCCATGCCATGTGTAGAAGACCTGTTGGGTTATTTGTGAGTGGCTTGGTAGCTGTCCATTCTAGATTTGACCAAGAGGTACTGGCAGATTCCTCTCAGCCCAGACACCCAGGAGAAAGCTGTCTTCCACACTCCTTTTGGCTTATATCAGTTTTGTACCATGCCCTTTGGATTACATGGCCCCGCCACAACCTCTCAATGATTAATGGATGATGTACTGAGGCCTCACAAACCCTGTGCTGCTGCATATTTTGATGACATCATGGTATACAGCCTGGATTGGGACACCCACCTATGTCACCTGGCACCTGTACTGAGCTCCCTGGAAAAGGCGGGACTGACGGCGAACCCCGCAAAATGAAAGGTGGAGCACAACAGATAACTTACCTGGGATACATCGGGGGAGAAACAATCCAACCCCAAAACCTAGGCCATAGCAGTGAGCCCAACTCACACACCGAAGAGACAGGTACGATGGCTCGCAGGCATAACTCGGTACTGTCGGCGTTTCATTCTGTAGTTCGCTACCTTGGTTGTCTCCCTAACTGATTTGCTGTGTGGTGGTTGTACCTGTTAGATTATCTGGATAGGGTTAAGATGAGAGCAAGTGTTCCTGTTCTGAAAGGAAACACCGAACTTTTGGGAATGTTTGTGAATACCTTTTGGTACTTCGTGAGTTTCCAATGATTCCACACTTCCACCATTTTCCCCATTATTTTTGTCACACTCTGGGACTTTTTGTCACTTGTTGCCTGGTCTGTAGGCCTATGTTCACTCATACATCCATATTATATGCTTTACAATGGAAATTACTAATACTGATTGAGTGATTGATTCTATAGTGATTTACTAACATTTGTATATTATTTTACATTTTATTACATTTCATTAGTTGCTAAGTAGATTGGAGCTTTTAGTTTTATTTAGCAGTTTTAGGAAGAAAGAGAAGTGGTAAGTTAAGGAGAATTGAGAAATAGAGTAGAAAGAAGAATGTATAAGAAATGTATTGAGAAATAGAGAGTAGAAAGAATTGTTTAAAAAGGTGGTACAACAGGATGAGCAAGGATGGGGTACTATGTGCCACCGCCTTAAAATTGTTATATTTACCCCAAACAACCCAAGCACAAAGCTGCAACAACATTAGTCAATCTTATTGACATAGAAACTTGTGTCAATCGAATCTGGGCTCATTATTGGTTGATAGTTAGGAGATTTGGCCTAAAATTATTGGAACAGGTAATATCCTGGGTGGACATGGGAGGAGAAATCTTGACCCTTAAAACCTAATGTCAGGAGGGAGAGCTTAGCTGCTTCTTCCTCTTGCTTCCTGTCCTTTAATCCTTGTCTGGACCTACACTCCTACAACACTCAACCTTCCAATACGCCAACACCAGCAGCTGGTCTCACTGAATGATAAATATAATTTGGTTTTCTAGTGATGTTGAGAAGGGGTAGTGTGGCTTTTAGAGTAGGAACTGATAACATTTATGAGTATTGGGAAAAACTGGTTGTTGTTTTAAGATAGTATCTTGTTTTTGCTTGGATGGCTATAATTGGGGTCATTGTATATGCTGTCATTGATGTGACTTGGGGAATTTATCTGTTAATCACAAGAAATAAAACTCAAATCATCTGTACCCTTGCCTCGCAATATATCTCCTTTAAAGTTGACAGCTGACTAACAGAGAATAACCCAGGAAAAAGAACTCAAATTTGAACCTCACAATACACTAGTCATTTACTTGCAGGAGTAGCTGTAAGTAAGTAAAGACAGAACTACTGTCCATTATAAACAGGGGACTACTGAAGGCCCGATATTGAGGAAACTACTTGAGCTATACATCTGAAAATGTATCCATGGATTTTATATGTGGCGACTGGGGACTATTGAAACCCCGATATTGAGGAAACTACTTGAGCTATATATCTGAAAATGTATCCATGGGTTTTATATGTGGGGACTGTCATACATGCAAAATTTTAAGAAGATCCATGCAGAAAATAAAAGGTTATAAGGATCTGAAAGTTAATTGCTGGTGGTTAAAATGTAGAGAGTCCCAATGATTTTGAACCATGGATATCTCCTCCCCCAGCATGGGTTGAGCCCTGAGGTTTCACAAGCTTATAGTCTGAGATCTATATCAAGTGCTCCTGAAGTTTGAGAGTCTTTAGCGCAGCCAAAATCTAGTTATAAAAGATTTAAAAATCAGTGTTGCTGTCTTGCATATGCACAAAAGTGCCTATGCTCAGACAGTCACCTCCTCCTTTCCCGGCAGAAACCGACTGCTTTCGCTCTGTGAAGCATGCCTCAGTGCTGAGGGGTAGACATCCTAGCGCACCCTCCAGGTTCCTGGCTGTTGCTGCTGTCAGTACTCTTCATGGCAATCGGGGCTCGGGGGAAGAGCCAGCCTTATTTATTATTTATTTATTTTAAAAATTTATTGCCCCGCCCCTCCTGCCACAGGCTGCTTGGGGTAGCTTACAACAATAAAAACAAACAATTAAAACACATTAAAAAATAGGAAACAGACAAAACAACCACCCCTACCCCCCCATCACCCCTCTCCCCCGCCAAATGCCTGGCGGAACAGCCAGGTCTTGCAATTTTTCTAAAAAGAAGGGAGGTCCGGGGCCAGCTGGGCCCCCACTGGGAGTTCCATAGGTGCGGCGCGGCCACCGAGAATGCCCTCTCCTGCATGGCCACCTAAGAAACTCAGGGGACCTTGAGTAGGACATCCCCGGACAACCGCAGGGGCTGATCCAGGACACGGGGAGTGAGGCGGTCTTACAGATAGGCAGGGCTCAGTCTGTTTAGGGCTTTATAGGTTAAAACCAACACCTTGAACAGTTAACGGTCTGTCTCTTATACACATCTAGATGTGTATAAGAGACAGTGTCTATTCCATTACTTTGTAAAGCGCCAGGTACATTGCTGGTGCTATATAAATGCTGGCTAATAATAATAATAATAATAATAATTAATAGATGAAAGATAGGGAAAGAGAAGAGCCCCATAGCAAGTGCTAAGACTGTGATGCTTTGCATGTATCATGTTCATGTGACTTTTTTGTCAACTATTTATCACCACTTGGGAGTCAGCCAAAGATAGACGGAGAGCATCAGTTCATTACACTCAGTCGTTCAAGCAGCTGTGGGAGAGGTAACTGTCAGTGGCTGGCAGCGTGTAAAGAAAAAAAGCCAGAGATCAATCACACTAAGTCTAGTCCACATACCTGCGATTAGACAGATGCATGGATCTTCCTGCCTGATCAATCCTTAAAAACAACGGCCACCTGCTGACAAATTTAGCAGAGTTTAAACAAATTATCCAAATCTTCTCATAACTGTGCTCCTCTCTCATACTGAATTTGCTTTCCTAGCCTTGGAGATTCCCAAGCTATTTGTTTATGTAGACACGGCCTCCTTGCTAATCATCCAGCAGCTCCTCCTGCCTGATTTGTTTCCATAATGCTAAATGCAGTGTTAATGATAAGGCATTATACACAAATTGCCCAGCTAGTAATCTGTTTAGGTAACTCCAGCAAAACTGGCCCAAAATTGATGATAATAATATATTAACAGTATTTTTTTTAAAAATGAGCTTTCATATAAAAGCAATCAAGACTTTTATCTACAAATGATTTTAACAGAAGAAAAGCATTGGCTAGCCTGAAGAGACTGGCTCTCTGGAAAGTGATTAAAGCAGTGGTTCCCAGACTTTTGTCTGTATGACCAAATTGTGAGGTTTAAATTTTGTTCTGTGACCCTAAACAGCAATGAAGACATGCAAAGCATGATACTGGATGAGAACATGACCCTATCCACATATGGCACACTCCCCATTGGGGCCCTGACTCCATAGTTTTTGGAACCTTTGATTTAAAGGGTCAGTGGCTTGCCCAACTTGCCCACTAACTACTGCAAATTTCCCTTACAATATACCAGTAAATCCCATAATTTTGCCTGTGTGACCATCTCAAGGCTTGTTATCCCAATCTTGTTACCCCAAATATACCAAATATATGAACCTTTGCAGACACATCTACAGATGGCATGTCCCTACTTGGGATCCAACCCAGGGCTGGTCCAGCTGATCTTGGAAGATGGAACCTAAAGAGACGATGAAGAGATGAAAGGTGTGAAAAGGGAAGAGATACACAGCAGGTGCCTTGCAAATTCTAGGACTGGTTCTGTCCCAACCTATAGGGGCCCCTCCCCTGTGGTGTATATAAACAGGGGATGGTGGCAGAGGGAAGGCAGTTGGGAGAAAGCTACCACGGAGTGAGAGAGCCTCTGGAGGAACAGCTTAGCTCGTGAGTTCTCCGGGGTCTTGAAGGCTGGGGCTAATCCCTGCCCCTGGAGAAAAGCTGTACATGGACTTTGAATAAAACCCACGTAAGGCTATGTGCCAGCTGGTGTGAGTAGTACTTCAGGAGGACCTTCCTGTGTGCCCCACGTTTCCTGACATTACAACTAGTAGAGAATGTGGGCAGTCGATCACCCCCTAGGCTAAAAGGGGAGGCCAGGAAGCGAGTATGGACCGTGACAAATTATTAACATCAATGTCAGAGAGTCTTCAGGAGCAGGCAGCAGCAGCAGCAGCAAGAAATGCTGTGTTAGCTCGTAGTGCAGCAACACAAACAAATGTCTCAACAGCAGTAGCAAGATCAGCTGATGCAAGACCTCATGGCTCAACACCAAACCCACCAACAGAGGCTCCTGACACAGGTATTAGTGGGACAGCT
Organism: Sphenodon punctatus; assembly: GCA_003113815.1. Taxonomy (NCBI): domain Eukaryota; kingdom Metazoa; phylum Chordata; class Lepidosauria; order Sphenodontia; family Sphenodontidae; genus Sphenodon; species Sphenodon punctatus. Next base: position 216,626 of record QEPC01011071.1, on the reverse strand, counting down.
GGGGGTGGAGTCCCAGAGTAGTCTAAGGATGAGCCCCCTCTCCAGGGTCTGGGGATGGGCCCCTCCTGAGGAAGCCCCCCGATACTAGTCAACAAACAAAGATGGGCTCCGATGATGACCTGGAAGTGTTCCTCATCACTTATGAATGGGTTGTGCCAGCAGCCCAGTGGCCTGAGGGACAGCGGGCCATGATATTAACCCTGCATCTTACTGGGGTGGCCTATCATGAAACCCAGGACGATGATAAAGTGAAAGAGACCATGGGTGATTTCAGACGATACGGGGCCCTTTGGCCCCGTACCGGAACCACCGGCTTCGTTCCCCGCCGGGGTCACCCTGTAACGGCACAACAGATGTGCCGGGGGGATCCCGGCAGGGAAAGNGAAAGCTGGACTGAGAGGGATTAAGAAAACCGATGCAATCAAGATGCCCCTGCAGCTGCCAAGCCACTACCCATTCAGTAACCTTCCCTAAAAAGGGAAGGTTAGAGACAGGTCGATAGCTGGCAGGGGAGCCAGCGTCAAGCGATGGTTTCTTGAGTAGAGACCGCATCACCTCCTCCTTGAGACCACCCAGTACTCTGCCGTCCCGCAGGGAGGCATTGACCACCCCAGCCAGCAACGGCCCTATTGTCTCCTGGCAGATCTTAACCAGCCAGGACGGGCAAGGGTCTAATTCACAAGAAGTGGCCCTGACTGCCCCAAGAACATCCACCGGATCGGCAGGCATCACCGACTGAAACTGATCCCAGAAAACAGGACATGACGGGGCTTCCATAAGCTCTGGTTCCCCTATTGTAATAAATGCTACGTCGAAATCATGGTGAATATGAGCGATTTTGTCTACAAAATAATCCACAAACATGTCACAGCGGACAGTAGATGACTCCGCTCCAAGATTGAGGGAGGCTGGACTGACCAGCCCCCACAGTATCCAGAACAGCTTCACTGGATGGGATTTTGCGGACGCTATGAGGGCAGCAAAGAACACCCTCTTTGCTGCCCGCATAGTCACGGCATAGGCTCATAAACTGACTCTATGCTGCAATCTATCGGCTTCAGCACGTGAACGACACTACTGTCACTCCAACCACTGCCCATCCCACTTCAGCAACCACAGCTCCTCGGAAAACCAAGGAGGTCTGCGGAGCTGCCGCCTGGGCAGCGAACACCTAGGAGCCGTCTGATCACTGGCGTCCATCAGCAAGGTGTTCCACAGCACAACGAGGTCATCGATGAGATGGTCGTCAAGGTCAGAGGGTATTTCCCCCAGAGCATTCCGGAACCGTCCTAGTTCCATCATCCTCCAGTGGCGAACCATCCGAATCGGCTCAGCACCCTTCCGGGGGCAGACGTGCGCTAGGAGCGAGGTCTGCAGGAGGTAATGGTCCGTCCACTAACGGAACACCTGCCTCAAGGCCGGTGCAAAACACAAGGTCCAAGGTGTGTCCTCCCTGATGTGTCAGGCCAATAACCATCTAGGACAGGCCCATGGTTCCCATGGCAGTCATGAACTCATGCTCAGCTCCGCCAAGGGCGGCGTCAGCATGAATGTGAGGTCCCCCAAGACTATTGTCTTTGGGGACTGCAACACCACCCCCGACACCACCTCTGCTACAGCATCCAGGGAGGCCGCTGCACGGTATACCAGCAGCACTCCCAAACTGTCCCCTGCCAGATCAAACACAAGATGGAGATCTTCAATACCCAATATAGATTGCACCTGATACCTCCTCACAGACCATCCCCTCCTTTAAAATTATAGCTACACAGCCCCACCTCCCCACCCCCCAGTCCGCAGCTGGTGCTGCATGGAATACCTAGCCGAAACAAGATCAGCCAGAATAGGCCCCGATTCATTGTCCAGTCAGGTTTCCGTGATATATACGAGATCGGCAGCATGGTCGAGGATTGTTTCCTGGACTGTTGTCACTTTATTAGCCACCGATCTCACATTTAACAGCACCACCACAGCTGTATCCCTCTAGTCAGTTTTCACCCTGAAACAAGTTTCACCCTGTACCTCTCCTGTTGGAGAGACAAGGCTTCCAGGGTGAAACTGACCAGAGGGATACGGATGGTTCTTCTCCTAGAGAAGAAAACACTATGCGATCAGCTGCTCCTAATGACACCGCTACCACCTCCTAATGCTGCTGCAACAAGCAGCAGTGAAAAAATCTCAAAAGTGCCACCGCCGTGGTCCATCCGTCTCCTCCTGACAACAACTCCATCTCCCTCCTCTGGGCTCTGTCGCTCCCCACCCCCTCACCTGAGGAGCTGCTAGCGCTAAGTCAGGCTGCTGCAGTGCGCAGGCACTAGTTGCCGAGGCCACCAGCACAAACAATAAACAAAGCAGCAGGAGCAACTTGAAGTTGTACAGTCACAACACAGGCTCGTCTGCTCGTCCCAACAACTCCCTCTCCCTCCTCTGGGCTCAGTCCCTCCTTCTCCAGCTGAGCTGCTAAGTAACGGCAGGCTGCCACAGAGCGCACACACTAGCCACTGCCAACAGCAGAAACAATAATAAACAAAGCAAGTTGAAGTGGCACTGCACACACGTCTGCTGCCTCCTCCTCCCTGATCTCCCAGATCAATGATAATCTTTATCACTCAGACACTCGCTGTGCCCCACAGCCACACCACTCCTGCAGGCTGCTAATGCTGCCTGCCGTGCGTCCCTGCAATATGACACACTGCTCTTCTTGGTGGTGGTGGGTGCCAGGAGGGAATCAGTGGAGAAAAAAAATCTCAGCAAGTACTCTGTCTTTCTCATTCATATCCGCTACTGCTGACAGCTGGCCGGGAGGGGTCAGTCAGGTGAGGGTTCAAGGCAGTAGGGATGGGTGAACAGAACCAAGTTCGGAAATTCGGTTCGGTTCAGTTCGGAAATTCAGTTTGGTTCAGAAGTCCGGTTCGATTGACCGAACTAATCGAGTTCAGTCCGAACTCCGAACTTCCGAACAAATTTCAGAAATTCAAAAATCCCATTGAACTAAATGCAATATTATCTTTTAGGGATGGGCGAACAGAGCCGAGTTTGGAAATTTGGTTCGGTTTGAAAATCGAGTTCGGTTCGGAAGTTCGGTTCGGTCGACCGAACTGGTCGAGTTCTGTCCGAATTGCGTTCGCCCATCCCTACAAGGTAGCGGGAGGGTTCAAGTGTCACCTGACTCAGGTGACTGACTGGTGTGGTTCCGCGGCGGAGAGAATCAGGGGTCAGGGGTCATCATGACTCACATCAGCTGAGCTCACTGGGTGACTCAAATGAGGGGAGCAGTCTGGGAAAGGTCAACGGAGAGCCTGACCCGACCCATTCTGCGCTCTGCCATTTTGCCACTGGCTCTGGTACCGATGCTCCAGGCACCCTTTGAGCACCTGCTTGCTGTGCCCAGATCCCACCCTGTCTGTAGCCTCTGTGTGTGTGCTATGCGAACCAACCCTTCCCTGCCCCCCACCAGAACACAAGCAAACTGCTTCTGGTTCTGGCTGCTGCCGGAATAGAGGAGCCACACCTGTTGCTATGGGGACCTGGCTGGAGAACAGAGTGCAGTACAGACACAACAAGGGAGTGACACACACAGTCTCAGAGAACAAAAGGAGGTGAGGCTGAGGAACTTTTTCTCTGAAGAGGTGCCTGGCAGAATATGAGGGCTTTGGGGATTGACTGTTCCTATTATTATTATTTTAAGCATTTATCTCAGAGCATTACATCTAAGATGAAATACCAAAAGATTAAACTTGATTAAGACCAAATGCCTCAGTCTGTATGCCTTCCAGAGGACAGGGTGACAGTATTGGCTGTATTTCGACATCGCCCCGATTGCACAAATCAAGATAATCTGACTGAGGCATTCACTCTTAATCAAGTTTAATCTTTTGGCATTTCATTTTAGATTTAATGCTCTAATGAGGATTTTTAAACTGATATTTACATCCATGGCTCTCAGTGCTGTTTGAGCTCCAACAGTGAGTTCCTAGGGAGAAAGAGAGTGCCCCCCTCCCCCACCCACTTCCTTGTGCAATTGAGGTGATGTCAGAATACAGCCAATACTGTCACCCTGTCCCCTAGAAGACATGTGGAGACACTGATGTTGAGATTTTTAGGAGGGACCTTCTGGACAAAGAATTGCAGGTCAGGGCACTCTGAGACCTGTGTACTGGTCCCATCTACCTACAGGTGTCCCGAATTGCATTAAACAAAGGCGAAGTATTTCACAGAGAAACATCCCACACCCCCATTCACAGAACCATTCCTAATACCATGACAGAGGCGCTCTCAGCTCCCCCTGTAGTGTTCCTCTTGCCACCTACAATTATGTGTTCCCTTTGCTGCGTGTGTTTGATCACTGAACATACACCTGCTGTTTTCCTCTGAAAACAAGAACTGCTTTCAAATTCAAACTCTCCATACAGAATGAATTGCCTTAGAAATTGAAGTGGATCTAAGCACTAGAGACAGTGTCTAAGTGTGGTGCGTTGGAGGTTGAAGGCACATGTTTTTACATTGTCTTGCTATATCTGTTATAATTCAGAGCATTTTACATCACACTCAGGCAGCGCTGAGATCAGGGAAAACACGTTAGAGAAAACTTCACACATCCCTTCCCCTGCTTGTAAGGGCTGAAACCCCCAAAGTGTATTCAACAACAATAAAATGCTGATCAATAACTTCATAAGATGAATGCATGGACAATACACTTCTCAATTTTGCTGGTGACACAAACCTAGGGAGAATTGCAAACACCTTAGAGGATAGAATTAAAATTCCAAAATAATTGTTTATTTTGGAATTTTAAGAATAGGATTAAAATTCCAGTGGCAGCAACAAGATTAAGAAGTGATTTATCTTTAGGGGAGGGGAAACGGGGAGTGTCTGTGTTTCTGTGCGGTGTGTGTGTGTGTGAGAGAGAATGAGTGACTGTAGGGGGAAGGGATCGAGTGTGTGTGTTTTTGTGACTGCATTTTCTAAAACCTGTCTTTCATACATTATATAAGTGTGTGACATAATGTATCAGTGTGTCCATGTCATATGTAACTGACATAAGTGATCATCTTTTAACATTCTCATTACTATATTAATCATGTCACAAAAAGCTTGGAAATTTTCCCAAACAAAAAACTTTAGTTTAAAAACACTGTAAAGGTGGAACCATTTCCATACAAAAATTTTTTTTCTTCAAAACCATTTCACAAAATATATTTTTCCCTAACTTAAAACTCCAAAACCCATCAAAATGAATACATTAGAACAAACTTAAACCTCCAAAAGCATGGAAATTATGTCCAGATTTTCTATCTATATTCCATAGTTTATCATCAACATTAAGGGAAGATATATACTTAATTTATTACCATACATACTTACTGTTATATTACTATATACCACTAACTAAAATATCACATTATTTCTTTACAGGTCATTTATTTATTATCATAAGTTGCCTATGAACATTTTTTCAAACTGCCTTAACTTTGTCCTTTTGTGCAGAATTGCATTGTATACAACCGATTGTATAAAGCTGTCTACACTGACATTGTCAACAGTTCATTGTATAAAGTGTATACAGTTTTTACAGATGTAAATGACAGTTAAGACAGTTTGAAAAAAATGTTAATTGATGACTTATGATAATAAATAAATGACTTTTTTTAAACTGTAAAGTTTTTTGTTTGGGAAATTGAAATTGGTATTTATAACAATTGATCTTTAAACTGTTGGCAACACACTTCCTGGGACTTTTGTCACTTTCCAGGAATTTTACAACAGTTTTATATCACTTCTGTGGCAATTTCCAGCCCTTCTCCAGTGCTTAGTCGATATGTTCAAATCTCCATAGTCTCCAGGGGTATGTGTGGGGCACACGTGGGCCTTGGGACCAACCTGTGGCAGCCCTGTTCAGCTTGCAAAAAATAATGGAAAATGGCAAACACAGCAGGAAAGCCAGTAAGTTTCTACGTTGCATTAATCTTGTTCCTGCTTCTGATGGAAATGGTACTCACTGAGATTTCTCATTTCAGGCTTATACCTGGACCGCCGCATGCGAGGTCATGTTCCAGGCCCTGAAGGAATGTTTCTGCTGAGAACCTGTGTTGCACAACCTGGACTTTTCCAAACCCTTCATCCTACAGACACTTCTGATGTGGGCTTGGAGGCCATCCTTTCAACAGGGAGGAACATCCCATCTATACATGAGCAAGAAACTATTCCCACAGGAAAAGTCCTGTCATTGAAAAGGAAGTCATTCCCTTTAAATGGGCTGTGGATGCCTTGTAGTAATACCTAATGAGTAGCTTACCTTTGTTAGTGATGGACCATGTCCCATTCTGCTGGATGAACTCCATGAAAGACACAAAACCTAAAATAATATAGTGGTAACTCTCCCTCCAACCCTATGCCTTTCAGGTGGTTCACTATGCAGGGAAGGACCATCTCAACACTGATTACCTGTCACAAATGGTAGGCCCCCAATCCAAGGGAAGAAAGGACTTAGAGGGGACTGGGTTCAGAGAAGCCTATAGGGAAGGTGGGGACCCCAAACCCCATCGTAGGCAAGCCCAAAGAGGGTGGGGTGTTGGTGGCCAGGCTGTTTGGGAGGTTAACACAATAATACTGCTGCAAGCTTTGAGGGTTCAGGCTTGGAAAGGGGATTGGGCCCTGGAAGGGGAGGACCTGTGGTAAAGTCTTATGTTACTTTTCTTATTTTTTTTCTTTTCTGTTCCAAGCTCATCCAGACCCTTGGTACCCAAGGAGCCCATCCAGACCATGATGCATGACTGCTGCCAGAATGACCTAACATTGTAGAAAAACTCTGGCATCAGGACAATGGTAGAGACATTTGTTACAGCCACCGCTGACCTGGAAAGGGGACTGGTGTTTGGTGACTTGGACTTCTTGGGGGGAGTGGGTTCGGAGGGGTAGGTGCCTCTGGGAGGGAGAAGTGTGTGGACTTAGGGTTCTTTTAAGCCTGGCTTAATCATCCCCGAGGCCCCTCCCCTGTGGTGTATATAACATGGGATGGTGGCAGAGGGAAGGCAGTTGGGAGGGAGCTGCCACAGAGTGAGGAGCTTCCTGGAGCAACAGCTCAGTCAGTGTGCTCTCTGGGGTTCTGAAGGCTGAGACTAAGCATCCCTCTTCTTCCCCTTCCCCCAGGGGGAAAACTTGTACACAGCCTTTGACTAAAACCCACTTAAGACTACATGCTGGCTTGTTGAGTACTTTAGGAGGGCCTTCCTGCACACTTCACTTCTCCTGGGGCAAGGGGTTGATATTACAGGCATCCATATAAAGACTGCACATCTAGATAGTCTCATAATAATGCGTGTGTGATATCTCCAAACTTTTTCAGAGCAATGGAACTGGCGAAAAACAAGAATTCCCATCCCACAGGAAGCCACTATTTTCATCCTGAAGTGGGATGTGGGGGGGATGGAATTAAAAAAATTAAAATGTGTGGGGAAAATCCTAAAGAACTAATCACTTCAGCACTTTTGTAATGTCAAAGCTTTTGGAAACTTTTAGGCTTTTTTGAAAAATAAAATAAAAAACTAAAACAGATGCGACAACCACAATTTTGTATTGTTTTCAGTGTGTGGAAAAGAGAAGGGTAAGAGGCATTCATAGATTAACAGAATTCTAGAAATCATTTTAAAAACATGTAGCTCTATGCAGCAAGCATAGAAGCCTGGTTTCTAAGGGGCAGTGGGTGTGGACAATGTTCAGTGCAAGTCAAAGGGATTTTTTCAGCCACAGAAAGGGGCTATATCTTTGCTCCTGGCGTACTTACAGTTACAAAATGTTCAGTATCTATTTTCTTTTGGCCTTTCCGTCCCTCTACTAAATTTGGCTGAAACTGGCCTGTAGGACCAAACAGCAAGAAACACATACACAGCGTGATGGTGACTGCATAAGCCATTTTCCCCACAGGTAACCCGATTAAATAGTGGAGAAGAACAAGTGATATCCACAGAGGAGGATGTCCAAAGGACACAAGGAGAAAAAGAGGTAGTGGTGATCGCTGCTACCTCTCGTACAGGAAGACACATAGAGTATTCCTCCCCCACTGCCAATCACATGCCAAAGAGCACCAGGTACTTTCCAGAAAGGAAAGCATTCCCTCATAGAATTTGTCGTTTTTTCCAACAAAGAATTTCCCAAGTTCTTTAAATTCTTTTTACATTTCTGTCTAGAACTATGTCCTATAGCACTGGTGTACTCTGTTAAACCAGACAGGTTCAATCAAGAAGGTGGCTGTATATCATTGATCAGTAAAATGATTCCTTAATAGTTAACTTGTAAAGAGACTTGAGATTCTACCCAAGAAGAGGTGCATATGTTTTAAGATCATTGTTAAAAGAAAGCGAGGAAGTGAGAGGAAAGCTCAGATAGCCTTGGTGAGCTTATTAACAAACATTTGCTCACACCAAAGTGTTAAAGGAATGCACACTACCTAATTTCCCTCTGTAATGTTTCTGTTGTGATGAATCTTGCATTAGTGTAGAAAGCAGTAGTGGAGAGATACAACTGTTGTCTCACAAAGTAGTTGGCAGCCTATTAGCCATCAGGTTCAGTCTTTACAGGGCATTTTCAGACGTTACGAGATCACGCTCAACCACGGTCAGTTCCCATATGGGGAGCGTGATCTTGGCACGTCTGGTCAGTGTTACGCCAGATGTTCACCCCCGTGAATCACGGGGTGGAATCAGATTTACCACGCGATCAGAGGTCCTGGCCGGACCATCCCCGATCGCGTGGTGAATGAGATTCCCCCCCGTGATGAAGGTGACAGTAACGTCTGTTCCCTGACCACGGCCCGGAATCCGCGGCGGGATTCTGGGCTGTGGTCAATGCCGGGGGGAGGGCAGCCAGGTGCTGCGGCCGCATTGGCGGCAGCGCCCTCCAGGGCAGCATGGGGGTGGCGGGGCTGTGCGACTGCACGTTGCGCTGCGCAGCCCTGCCCCCTCCCCGGATTCCCCGCTGGGATTGGCCACCGTGTCTGTTAGCCCGTGACACGGTGACCCTGGCGGGGAATCAAAGGGTTGTTTCTGTGCCAGGGCCAATTGGCCCCGTCACGTCTGAAAATACCCACAGAGACAGAAAAAGAATGTCTTGATAAGGGAAAGGAAGGAGTAAATGAAGAGGAGGTATGCAATTTCTAAACATGCTTAAATTCCCCATGTTATTATTATATATGATTTTATCATGGTAATTTTTAGTGGGTTTCACAGCAAGGTGTGGGGAAAATGCAGTCACACACAGGTCACCTGATAACGTAGTTTTCATTTCTCTAAAATACATGAGATGTTCACATTGTTGAGCTCTATAAATAAGTTATAAAAGCACCTGTTTTTAACAGCCTTTAAAATGTTAATCAATTCTAATATATGTGCAACTGAAATCAATAGTACAGCAACTGTTAATTTAGTTACAAAATGGTGACAAATTTTACTGTTAATTAAGTGTACAAAATTAACAGTACAATTAACAATGTTCAACAATTAACAGTGTGCAACAATTAACAATGGCTGTATAGTTAATTTCCTCAATACAGCATATTGAATGTGCATTGCTGAGTTGTTATCCATGATTCTGCATCTGTCATCTTGCAAGACATCTGTAAAGACTCAGAGAGCAATCATAGGCACTGATAGAACTCTCAAAACTACTGCCACTGGCTTTGTAATTCACAATTTCCATAACCATCATGAACTCTGTGACGAAGTTGTAGCATTAGTTAGGGAGGACTGGCTGCCTTGTTTCGGCAAAGAGTTTCTCTTGGGTACTGCAGGGGATATTGTTTACTACTATCTCCTGTTCACTATTCCCTTTGGTGTTTTCACTGTCCACAACCCACACACTAAGTCCGGTTACATTATTTACCTATTCTACATTAATCCCACCATCAAAGTGGAGTTAATATAGATTAGCAGTTTAAGAGATTAGAACATGTACAGTTTGGAATAACTCACTACAAGATCCAGATTAAATGGATTTACAGGAAACCCAGTTCCTCTCCTCATTTGAATTAGCTCTGCTCTTTCAAGAAAGAAAAGAAAAAAACTAAACTAAAAGAAACTTGCAAATAGCAACTGTCATTTGAATCCTTGAGTCATGCTCCTTTGCTGCCCTCTACTGCAAAGCTCAGTATAATTTCTCCAAATTGTCAAAGTAACAATCTTTTATTTTATTGGTAGGTTGATTCCTACAGACCCTCTCCCACTCATCACTTCTGACATCATAGAATAAGGATTATAAGCAAAACCTATCCTAAAATGTGTTAACTCATTAAGAGTGTAAAAGTGCAATTACTAAACAGAATAGAAACTTTTGAAAGAAAAGTCCTATAAAGAAATAGTCAAAAACCTAGACCTTAAAGGAGTTTTTCATTTATACCCGCTAAGCATGAACTTGAATATAAATGTTTTCATAACTTGCTTAAATATAAGCAAACAGTAGAGAGAAACATTCTCCTTCAGTATTGTGAATACAAACATTACTAAATTGTGCCTGCGCATGAAAAATAAAACTGATTAGGAACAGTAACATCCATGTATCGTTTGCATTTAATTTTGATAATGAAACCAATGGAAAAAGATAACCTAATCCTAGAAACTCTGAAAAGTAGTTCTGGGTTTCATCCTGCAATCTGATGTGTCTGCTCACTTTAGTAATTCCCTTCAGTTTAAAGTTTAGGGTGTTTTATGAAATCATACATATGGCTCTCTTGCAAAATAAAAATGTGTAATATTATTATAAGTCTTCTAAGGGGTGCTATAGAACACTGAGTTTTATTCTTCTGAAAATGACTGTGTCCTATTGCTGTCTTTCCCTCAACTCCTCCACTTCCTACAGTCAGATGCAATGCTAACAGGCCTTTGGACCTCATTAACAGTCCACTGAAGTTAATTAATTAGATTCTTCAATGGGCATCAAGCCCAGGCAAGGCACTGAATTGAAACTCCAGTCTCTGCACTTTAGACTCCTAGCTCACAGAGGTGTGGACTGTTGAAACATAGCAATGAGGGTGACATCTGGATACTAAGTTGACGACTGTCTCAAAAGTGTTTAATAAAGGCTGCAGTCCTCGAACCACTTCAGAGTGGTCATGTTGAGAAGACTGAAGTAATAGGTTGAAGTCAATTTACTGGCCCTGATCCCACAAATACTTAAAATAAAACCTAGAGAATGTTTGCCCTAAAAACAGAAATACAGATTACTTCAAGAAAGATGTTTTCAAATGAGATGCTACATGGCATGACCATCCAGGAACCACGGATTTGACCACTTGTCTGAAGGTGAAGTGGCCAGAAACATGTTCCCGTGAGTCAGAAAGCACCCAATTATGGCCACGCATGGAGCACTGCTGGAAAATCTGCAGTAGCCATGCTGGGAGTCACCTGTTAGAATCACTCCCCATGCACTGAACCAGTGCGGGTGCTCCGTGGCAGAGCCAGGCAACAGCCACAGACAACCCTCCACCCCATCACCATGCTCCTTTGAAAACACCCAGAGTTAACTTCTTTTTCCTTATACGCAATGCGAGTCTTTAAAAAACCTGCTCAGAATCCCCCAACTAACTATTTACAGAGCATTTAGTCAAAATGGCCAATTTCCAGCCAAGCCAAGGACAAACAATTATGCTCTCCTCTCAATTATTCATCACAGGCTTTTCTTTTTCTTTTTAATTCACAGACCAAGTAACTGACCTAAATGGAAAAATACACAGTATGAGTAAAGGACCCTTTGTTCCCTGTAATTCATTGTCTGGCCCCATGGCTAATAGCTGAATAGGGGCCAAGTCTGTCTCCTTATGGGGACAGGTCGCAACGAGCACATTACACTAGTGCTCCCTTTTCTGCAGTGGCTGCCTATAGTCTTCTGGTGTTGGTTTTAACCTATAAAGCCCTAAATGACCTTAGCTCCGCCTATCTGCGAGATTGCCTCACCCCCACCACCTGGATCGACCTCTGCAGTTGGCTGGGAGCACCCTCCTCTAGTTCCTCAGGTATCTTGGGTGGTGACGAGGGGAGTGTTCTCGGTGGCTGCACCAAGGTTGTGGAACTCCCTCCCAACAGAGGTCCACCGGGACCCGGACCTTCCCTCTTTCCGAAGACAGTGTAAGACCTGGCAGTTCCGCCAGGCTTTTGGCAAGGGAGATGGGTGGTGGTGGGGTTTAGCTCCACCTTGGGGCATTTTTATCACTGATTTCATACTGTTATTTGTATTTTGTTAATATATTTATGTTTGTATTATATTTTTTATAGTTTTAATATAAGAACATAAGAAGTGCCATACTGGATCCGACCAATGGTGCATCTAGCCCAGCATCCTGTCTCCGACAGTGGCCAATCACAGTGGCTTGGGAGAAGCACCCAACAGGTCACAATGGGGGATCCATTCCCTGTTATTTTCCTTCAGCGTCTGTCATGTTCCCTGATCCTGTCTGGCTAATAGCTGCTAATGGACCTATCTTCCAGAAACTTGTCCAAACCTCTTTTAAACTCAGCTATAGTACTATAGCAACATAACTAATAGATTGTGAGCTTCCACGAGCTGCTATAGCAACAGGGGGTGGCCAAGAAATCAAAATAAATAAATGAAGTATTCCTGTAATTTTTTTTTAAAAAGAGCTGATCCTGCTCTCATTCACATTGACTTTACCAAGAGGATTTAAGTCTGTCAATAATGTTTTTGCGAACCAATCCTGAACACATTTACAAGTGTAAATGTCCTACCGGTGTTTCCAAACAGATTGGCAGAACCAACCCATATCCTCAAAAATAAAAGAACAAGATTATGAAGAGTCTGTAAATTAACCCTGCAATTAGCATCCCCCAAATGTCCAATAACTCCCAAATACAGTCTCTAGGTAGAATGCTAAATGTGAAGGCTGCGTATAGTAGAACTTTAGAATAGTGTAAAAATCAAATTTTAAGTCAGTGGTGAACTAGGAAATATGCAAGCACACAAGCCAACTAGTTCTTTAGCTGAACCTTCCCTGCCCATGGTCTTCAAGTGCCTGTATGGTACCTTTTCAAGCTGTACTCCCTCTGGTGCTTCTGGATCAGGGAAATGTGTTATTTTACCTCCATGTTGCCAGCTGCCCTCCCCCTGTCCCCCGCCCCACTCTTACTGCAGCCAGAGACAACTCCCACGTACCCCGGGGTGGGCAATTTCAGCTGCCATACTGTGTGACCAGGATAGACGGGCCAGCCCCTGTGGGGAAACCAGGCAGGCAGGCTACTGTTGGCTGTCCCACCAAACCCACGGTCCCCCGGCCTGCCCACTATCCTATCCCCAGCTGTGATGTGGCTGCATGGAAATGGTGAATGCGCCCACTGCTCAAGGCCCTGTGGCAGTCTGCACTGCAGAGGGGGACAGACAAGGCCTAGGCCCAAGGAGGCAGCCCCTTCACCCAATCAGGGCAGTTACCACATATTGGGCATTGCTACACACTGCATCCCCAGCCTTTTTGGGAGGAAGCATAGGGTATTTTCAGATGTTACGAGATCACGCTCAACCACAGTGAATTCCCACTGGGTGAGCAAGGTCTCGTAACGTCTGATGGGGGGGAACGGAAGTTCCCCTCCAGATGTTCACACATCAATCGCGGCGGGGAATCACATTCACCACACGATCAGCGGTCCTGGCCCTGATCGCGTTGCGAATGTGATTCCCCACCATGATGAAGGGGCTCGTCCTGTCCGGACGGCTACCACGACCCGGAATCCGCGGTGGGATTCCGGGCCGTGGTCAATACGGGTGGGTGCTGCGGCCGCATTGGCCGCGGCGCCCGCCCGTCTCCACAGAGGGCGGGTGGCGAGGGGGGGCTGGTGTGATCACGGCGGGGAATCACCAGGTAATTACGGGACGGGGTCACCACCGGCCCCGTCACATCTGAAATCACCCACTGTGTAGCAGCTGGTTGCATATACCAGGATGAGCATCTGGCGGTCACCAGCCATCCGACACACTGCATCGTGGGGTAAGGCTGTTGGATGCATGGTAACGCTACCCAAATCAGGTAAACGTCTTGTGTGGCTGCACCCACTTTTTCCTCTCCAGAGAGACTCTAAGGCTGCCAGTTCAAAATTAAAAAAAACCCAGGACACTATAGAGCTGAGAGATACTGAAATGAGGAATGTTAATTATATTCTAGAGAGCTGTAGGGCTCTGAAAAAGGGACGTTCCCTTAAAATAAAAAATATCCCTTAAAGAAAGGGACACCTGACAAACCTATTTCACTCTTGGGCGTAGCTACAGACAGGCAGGACATTTGTCCCAGGGCCCATATATTTTGGGGGCCCCACAAAATATCCCTGTGGTAGCTAGCCCTAGCTCTGCCTGCAGATCCATTCCTCAAAGTTTGCTTTGCTCAGCCTGTTGCATCTGAGGCAGATCAGATGACTGAGATGGGAAGAACCGGAAGAGGAAGTTGGACGGTGCTGCTGGCCTCCGTCCCTGCACGGTGCAGGAGTCAGAGGCATGCAGTAGAATAAAGAAGGGAGGCTCTGTCTGCTAGCAGCAGTGTGGTAGCCTCGGGCTCTCTCTGAGTCAGGCTGTGCAGCACTGCAGAAGCGGACAGCAACAGCAGACTGAGGCTAGAGTTTCTGCGGAGACGTCAGGAGGAGAGAGCCTGGGCCTGCCGGTCCCAGTGTGCACCCACAGGGATGAGAAAGGTGAGGGTGGAGGGTCAGTCTAGGAGAGAGAAGAGGACTCAGTTTCCTGGAGTCTGTCTGCATCTGTGACAAGTGCTGTAATTTGTCAGACCACCAAGTCAGAGTATCCTGTTTACTCCATCAACACCAGCTAAGGATAAGCCTAAAGGTACTTTGGCCATCTGGTGGCTACCTGGTGGCCAGTAGGCCAGCCACTCTCCACCTCGTTCTCCTCTGTCCTTCCTCCACTACCCACCCCTTGGGTTGCCTCCCTCCTATCCTCCCCACCATCATGCCTGCCCTAATCTCTCGCCTGCCCTCTCCCCACCTCTTCTTCCACTTCTTTCCCCCGTTTCTTCCTCCCCCCAGCCCATCACTTCCCTCCAACCTCCTCACATTTCCTCCGCCCCCTTAGCTACCTTCCCCCCTGCTCCTCCCCCACCCTCCTCATCCCTACCCCCAATCTTATCCCCATTCCCTGCCTTCCACCTGATCAGCTCCCATTCTCCTGATCCTGCTCCCTTTGGAACCGTCGCTCCTGTCTCTTATACACATCTAGATGTGTATAAGAGACAGCTGTCGGGGCAGTTTGAAAAAAATGTTAATTGATGACTTATGATAATAAATAAATGACTTTTTTTAAACTGTAAAGTTTTTTGTTTGGGAAATTGAAATTGGTATTTATAACAATTGATCTTTAAACTGTTGGCAACACACTTCCTGGGACTTTTGTCACTTTCCAGGAATTTTACAACAGTTTTATATCACTTCTGTGGCAATTTCCAGCCCTTCTCCAGTGCTTAGTCGATATGTTCAAATCTCCATAGTCTCCAGGGGTATGTGTGGGGCACACGTGGGCCTTGGGACCAACCTGTGGCAGCCCTGTTCAGCTTGCAAAAAATAATGGAAAATGGCAAACACAGCAGGAAAGCCAGTAAGTTTCTACGTTGCATTAATCTTGTTCCTGCTTCTGATGGAAATGGTACTCACTGAGATTTCTCATTTCAGGCTTATACCTGGACCGCCGCATGCGAGGTCATGTTCCAGGCCCTGAAGGAATGTTTCTGCTGAGAACCTGTGTTGCACAACCTGGACTTTTCCAAACCCTTCATCCTACAGACACTTCTGATGTGGGCTTGGAGGCCATCCTTTCAACAGGGAGGAACATCCCATCTATACATGAGCAAGAAACTATTCCCACAGGAAAAGTCCTGTCATTGAAAAGGAAGTCATTCCCTTTAAATGGGCTGTGGATGCCTTGTAGTAATACCTAATGAGTAGCTTACCTTTGTTAGTGATGGACCATGTCCCATTCTGCTGGATGAACTCCATGAAAGACACAAAACCTAAAATAATATAGTGGTAACTCTCCCTCCAACCCTATGCCTTTCAGGTGGTTCACTATGCAGGGAAGGACCATCTCAACACTGATTACCTGTCACAAATGGTAGGCCCCCAATCCAAGGGAAGAAAGGACTTAGAGGGGACTGGGTTCAGAGAAGCCTATAGGGAAGGTGGGGACCCCAAACCCCATCGTAGGCAAGCCCAAAGAGGGTGGGGTGTTGGTGGCCAGGCTGTTTGGGAGGTTAACACAATAATACTGCTGCAAGCTTTGAGGGTTCAGGCTTGGAAAGGGGATTGGGCCCTGGAAGGGGAGGACCTGTGGTAAAGTCTTATGTTACTTTTCTTATTTTTTTTCTTTTCTGTTCCAAGCTCATCCAGACCCTTGGTACCCAAGGAGCCCATCCAGACCATGATGCATGACTGCTGCCAGAATGACCTAACATTGTAGAAAAACTCTGGCATCAGGACAATGGTAGAGACATTTGTTACAGCCACCGCTGACCTGGAAAGGGGACTGGTGTTTGGTGACTTGGACTTCTTGGGGGGAGTGGGTTCGGAGGGGTAGGTGCCTCTGGGAGGGAGAAGTGTGTGGACTTAGGGTTCTTTTAAGCCTGGCTTAATCATCCCCGAGGCCCCTCCCCTGTGGTGTATATAACATGGGATGGTGGCAGAGGGAAGGCAGTTGGGAGGGAGCTGCCACAGAGTGAGGAGCTTCCTGGAGCAACAGCTCAGTCAGTGTGCTCTCTGGGGTTCTGAAGGCTGAGACTAAGCATCCCTCTTCTTCCCCTTCCCCCAGGGGGAAAACTTGTACACAGCCTTTGACTAAAACCCACTTAAGACTACATGCTGGCTTGTTGAGTACTTTAGGAGGGCCTTCCTGCACACTTCACTTCTCCTGGGGCAAGGGGTTGATATTACAGGCATCCATATAAAGACTGCACATCTAGATAGTCTCATAATAATGCGTGTGTGATATCTCCAAACTTTTTCAGAGCAATGGAACTGGCGAAAAACAAGAATTCCCATCCCACAGGAAGCCACTATTTTCATCCTGAAGTGGGATGTGGGGGGGATGGAATTAAAAAAATTAAAATGTGTGGGGAAAATCCTAAAGAACTAATCACTTCAGCACTTTTGTAATGTCAAAGCTTTTGGAAACTTTTAGGCTTTTTTGAAAAATAAAATAAAAAACTAAAACAGATGCGACAACCACAATTTTGTATTGTTTTCAGTGTGTGGAAAAGAGAAGGGTAAGAGGCATTCATAGATTAACAGAATTCTAGAAATCATTTTAAAAACATGTAGCTCTATGCAGCAAGCATAGAAGCCTGGTTTCTAAGGGGCAGTGGGTGTGGACAATGTTCAGTGCAAGTCAAAGGGATTTTTTCAGCCACAGAAAGGGGCTATATCTTTGCTCCTGGCGTACTTACAGTTACAAAATGTTCAGTATCTATTTTCTTTTGGCCTTTCCGTCCCTCTACTAAATTTGGCTGAAACTGGCCTGTAGGACCAAACAGCAAGAAACACATACACAGCGTGATGGTGACTGCATAAGCCATTTTCCCCACAGGTAACCCGATTAAATAGTGGAGAAGAACAAGTGATATCCACAGAGGAGGATGTCCAAAGGACACAAGGAGAAAAAGAGGTAGTGGTGATCGCTGCTACCTCTCGTACAGGAAGACACATAGAGTATTCCTCCCCCACTGCCAATCACATGCCAAAGAGCACCAGGTACTTTCCAGAAAGGAAAGCATTCCCTCATAGAATTTGTCGTTTTTTCCAACAAAGAATTTCCCAAGTTCTTTAAATTCTTTTTACATTTCTGTCTAGAACTATGTCCTATAGCACTGGTGTACTCTGTTAAACCAGACAGGTTCAATCAAGAAGGTGGCTGTATATCATTGATCAGTAAAATGATTCCTTAATAGTTAACTTGTAAAGAGACTTGAGATTCTACCCAAGAAGAGGTGCATATGTTTTAAGATCATTGTTAAAAGAAAGCGAGGAAGTGAGAGGAAAGCTCAGATAGCCTTGGTGAGCTTATTAACAAACATTTGCTCACACCAAAGTGTTAAAGGAATGCACACTACCTAATTTCCCTCTGTAATGTTTCTGTTGTGATGAATCTTGCATTAGTGTAGAAAGCAGTAGTGGAGAGATACAACTGTTGTCTCACAAAGTAGTTGGCAGCCTATTAGCCATCAGGTTCAGTCTTTACAGGGCATTTTCAGACGTTACGAGATCACGCTCAACCACGGTCAGTTCCCATATGGGGAGCGTGATCTTGGCACGTCTGGTCAGTGTTACGCCAGATGTTCACCCCCGTGAATCACGGGGTGGAATCAGATTTACCACGCGATCAGAGGTCCTGGCCGGACCATCCCCGATCGCGTGGTGAATGAGATTCCCCCCCGTGATGAAGGTGACAGTAACGTCTGTTCCCTGACCACGGCCCGGAATCCGCGNGGGGTCACCATCCTTCCCGTCCCCCAAGCCCGTAGCTTAGGCTTCATCTTTGACTCACCCCTTTCTTTTAAACCCTACATCGACTCTTGCCAAATCCTGTCGCTTCTGCCTCCATAACATTACTAATATTTGCCCATTTCTCTCTGTCTCCTCTGCCAAAACTCTTGTTCGTGCCCTGGTCAGCTCTTGCCTCGATTATTGTAACCTCCTTCTCACCGGCCTCCACCGCTCTCATCTTTCTCCCCTTATCTCCATCCAAAACTCTGCTGCCAGGGTTATCCACCTTGCCCATCGCTTTGACCACATGCAGCCTGTGCTGAAACGCAGCAAGGGGGCACTATACAGCTGAGCCACCCACCTCACTGTGTTCTTCCAAATCTCTAACCTGGGGTCCCCCACCGCTGGCAAACCCCAGAAAAACCTAGTTTTCATTGCCACCATCTGGGTTCCAGAAATTAGAGGGGATCCACACAACTCAGGATATGTAAACCTCAGAAGTTTATAAGCCCATAGCTTCCCAAGGCACCCTAGTCCCCTTTATCTGGTGTTCTCCCCCTTCCAGGAGGCAGAACCCATGGAGCAACCCAGAGGTGCTTATCTTGGTCAAAAGCTTTCTTGGCAAGAAGAGCCAGAGGGGAATTCCTTTCTCCCTCTTTGGTAGCTATGCCTTCCAGGTGAAGGGTGGCATTCTTTGCAAGCAAACACACACAAGCCCTGTGGAGTTAAGAATAGAAAAAGTTTAGACTTTACTTATAGGGTTAAAAAGGTACAAAAAGGCACAAAAGGGTAAGAAAGTAATATAGGTCATTGAGCAAGCCCCCGAGTCCAGTTTGAGGGGTACGAGGACCCTTTTTGAATCTGCAACTGCCTAAACTGTAGTGGTTCAGGCAGGCAATCTGGTTGCATATAACTCTATGTACAGATAACTTA
Organism: Sphenodon punctatus; assembly: GCA_003113815.1. Taxonomy (NCBI): domain Eukaryota; kingdom Metazoa; phylum Chordata; class Lepidosauria; order Sphenodontia; family Sphenodontidae; genus Sphenodon; species Sphenodon punctatus. The sequence continues at coordinate 197,229 of QEPC01011071.1, read as the reverse complement.
CACAGAGCGCAGTCCTTAGTTCTGATCCGGCAGAAGCCCAGATCTTGCAGATGTCAGAGCAGGCAGGAAGAGGCAAGAGAGCAAAAAAGCGACAGTCTGTCCCTTTTAAGGTCCTATCCTCCCTCTGCTGAGATTGGTCTGTAGGAGGTCACCTGGTCTGTGACCCAGTCCAAGGTAGGGAGGTCTTTGCCCAGCCATGTGGTGACAAACCAGTCACTTGGTTCAGGAATGTTGTTACGAATGTAGCTAGGTTGCCATGTGCTCACAAGAGAAAGGAGGGCATATCCCACCCTAATCAGGAATGCAATGCTGTCCTGCTGGGTCCCTCTAGAGGCAAAGGGCAAAAGGCTTTTTGCCACACAGCCCCTCCTCTCCTCTCTTCACTGGCTCCCCTTTCTGAATGAATCCTACACAAGCTCCTAGTCTTCGCCTAGAATGCTCTTCACAACCTTGCTCCCCCCTACCCCTCTGCGCTAATTATCCTCCGTACGCCAGTCTAACTCCACTCCTCCTCTGTCCCCTCTCTCGCCCTCCCATGCCTCCCCTAACCGCCTTCGTCCCTTCTCGCTAGCTGCCCCACATGCCTGGAACTCCCTCCCTACCCACATCTGCCTTGCTCCCTCCCTTCGTACCTTCAAATCCCTCAAGACCCTCTTCTGCTCTGCCCTCCCTGACTCCTCGCTCCCCACACCTAACTCCTGTGGATACCTTCCATCCAGTACAATCTGCTACCTGAGGTCTACATACTCATTTCCTCACATGGACCAGCCAGCCATCATTCTCGATGTAACCAAGCCAAGTGTGTGCACCTGAGACCTCACATTTTTGTGAATGTTACACCCCGTCTCTCCCTCTGCTCCCCTTCCTTCATTTCCCCACCCCCTCCATCTCTCAGATTGTAAACCCTAGGGTAGGGGCCGTGTGTATTTCATTACTTTGTAAAGCACCAGGTACATTGCTCGCGCTATATAAATGCTTGCTAATAATAATAATAATAGTATGAAACTCTAGCACAGAAGCTGCTCCCCAGACAAGTTCTGCAGCCTCATGGCATCTGCTCCCCATCTCCAAACCAATCTGCTCACTCCAGTGGACTCCTCTCTTATGTCCTTCTCAGAAACCAGGTGTCGGGGGGAGGGGAGGGCGACTGGAGGCTAGGTAGGCAGTGAGTGGATCCAGAGGTTTGGGAGGCTGGCTCTACCCACTCTGCTCCAGCCTCTCCCCCACAGCTAATGACACCCCTGCCAGCTTCAGCCTTCCCCTTTCTGGAGGCATACAGTACTCTGCTTGTTTCCTTGCAACCCCTCTCAGCAGTTCAGCAAGAGAAGCGAAGATGGATCCTTCAGTCTATGCTTCACTCCCAGGCTGAGGGGATTTAAGGTGACAATGATGAGAGGAGAATTGAGGTGGCCTGGGATCCCAGTCATGTCTTGCAAACATCCCAGAGATTATACTGTGCATTTAGGAGCCCGGTGTCCCTCCATGGCTGCTGTTGTAGGGCAGGTGCCGTGTTACTGTCTGCCCACGGGCCCTGTTAGAGCTTCCTTGACAGAGGCAGTGCAAGTAGTTGCTTTTTACCTTAGGGAGCTGCTTGCTGAAGAATTCACACAACCACCTTGGGCAATGCTTGCTTGGGGTCCCTCACCCCTGGCTTGAATTGGAACTGCATAGAGTTGTCCCACAGCGTAGAAGCTGGATATGAGAAGTTGGGATCAGTTACTCTGGGAACATAATGCCTGGGGTGGGCGGGACCGCTCACTTGCACCGCAATTACCCCGGGGGGGGGGGGGGGGAGTTACCTTGGCCCATCAGGAAAATCGATCTGCCTCTTGTGAACAGGCACCATATTTATCACCCTGCCTTAAAGATTAGATAGATAGGTAGCCTCACTTCCAGCCTGCAGTGCTGCCTGTGCTTTGGTCCTTGTTCTCAGTCCTTAAACTGATTTCTCAAAACTCCCCTGGCTTCCTTCTGAACTGCCCTTTGGCTTGGTTAGTTGCTGGTCCTGTCTTGGCTTTTTTTGCTCTGACCCTCTGGTACACACCCTGATATTGTACCCTGGTGTACTCTATTGGAATAGATGAGGCCAGGGGCAGAGCAGTCTTCTCTACACTACATTTTAGGCAGCTTCTCAAAGGCTGAATTTAATTTCGGCTGATTTCGTGAGAGAGAGAATAAACTCTTGACTTGGTTTAACTTGGAAATGGCTATACACATATATGAACAGGATATTAAAGCATTTACTATCTTTGTATGAGTGGTGCGTATACTGGTGTGCAAGCTAGAATGATAGCTTAACAACCCCAAAGCACCTTATGTCCGCTGTGCTATCCAAAACTCAGTTTTAGTCCTGGATGATGTTGTGTCTTTTAGTCTGACGCATTTCAACATCTCTCTCATTGTTATTGACATGGAGAGAGCCACCACTGAGCAGGTGGGATAGGGGAAGAGGATGGTAGTAGTGGGAGCACAAGGAGGGAGAAGGCAAGTCCATTTCTTGTCCCTGGGCCCATTCCAACCTAGGTATGCCCATGTCTTGCTGGGTGTCGCTCTTATTCTGGCTTAGCAGCCGACCAGTGCACCAACGACTCAAAACAGGGGAGCCTTAGATGAGGGGAGTGTGTGTGTGTGTGAGCTGCTACATGAGCAAATACAGTGTATGTCTGGGAACGTGACCTTGAGGCAGAAGCAAATGGAAGGATGTAGGAGGGTGCCTATCTGGGACCAAGTAGAGGCAAAAGAATCAGGGGCAAGTTGTTAGCATCTGACCATGACATCTGTGGATTAAAACGATACAAAGCTTAAGCTAACATGTAAGCCATTTCCATACTTACAATGAAAATTAAAGGTAGAAGAATCTGAGCTATATCCCACTCCTGCTCAAAACGTGTACATGCCTTCTCATCCCAGTATAAATAGAAATATCCCTACAAAACCCAGATTTCTGGACATCTCCATGAAACTAGGCAATTAATTACCAAACGACCTCCAACGCCCCCCCCCCAATTCTGTCCTCTTTGAAGTCAGTGGCTCCACTCCCATTGACTTTAATAGCCAAGATACTTCACACCCACGAACAGACAAACACGGAAGTCCTGCTGGGATTTCTGGGGCCAGGATCCCCATTAGCTTAAAGCGGGAGGCCAAATCTTTGCTGCAAGCTAAGCTCAGTGTTCCTGCGCACCCGCAGCTGCTCAGCAGTCCCAGGACGCAGAACCCATCCCCCCGTTCCCACGCTGGTCTGTTGATACCCCCCCCCCCTACCCGCGCGGCGCATTTGCTTTTTCTTCTGCCATGCGGGCTCTTAACCTCGCCTCTCCTCGGGCTCTTCCTGACGCTACAGTTCTAAGTCGAGCGCCGAGCAATGGATTGGTGCGGGAATCGATCGTATCGTCACTCCTCTTTCTCTACCCCCCCCAAGTGTGCCCTCAGCGCCTCTGCAACCACCAGCCGCCGCCTCAGGGAGTGCAGCAGCGCCAGGTACACCCACAGGCAGGGGACACCCGTGACCCACGCTTCTCCTCGTGGCATCTGGTTAGGTGGTGGGGGAGAAAGCAATCTAGAGCCGCTGCTTCCTGCGTGGAGACCGAGGCGCCTTGAGCATACCCAGGAACGGTCTGCTCAGCGCTCGCTGCTACTCTCTCCTTCCTCTCCACGCCTGAGCGAAGGGGTGAAGACTAGGTTGCGTGTCCCCCTTGACCCCCTCACTTATGAGGGTGGCTCCTTAGGGAGTGAGGGAGATTCCCCCCCCCGCCCCCCAGTCTGCTGAGGGAGGCTGAAGCGTCAGGCTACTGCAAACAGTGGATGCTCAGGATTAGCAGCAGGGTTGCTGATCTACACATCACCAGTTTCTTTTAAAAAAGAAAATCACAAGATTGGCTTTAAAAAAAAAAAAGAATGGATTTATTTTTTTATTTTAAATAAATTATTATTGTAAGCTTTTTATATAGTGACAGCAATGTACCTGGTGCTTTACGGAGAATAATGTTGGTTTATTTTGGGTTCTGAGCATTCACAGGCACCTGCAGTCCTGTTTCCAAGCTTTTCTCTGCAACTGGGAAGGCTGCAAAATTTTGTCCTGGGCCCAAGCGTAGTGCTGGGGGCAGTGGAGAACAGAAATGGCTTTTAAGGGGTGAGGTGGGGTTCAGAGCATTTCTGTAGGTGGCCCTGCGTTAAGGCAGTAGTTTCAGATTATCAACAAACAGGCGACGTCTCCTGAGTGCCCTTATTTTTGAGCTGCTCCAAACCTCATATTCTCAGATTGGACTGTCATGCTACTGAAATATAGTTGGAACCAAATGTATTTCTGGTTTAACTTCTCCATAGTGCAATGCACCCCCCCCAGATCCCCCCCCGGTATAGTAATAATTTGCAACTCAGTTTAAACAGTTTGACCATGTATTTATTTGGAAATCAGTATTCATGTGTGTCTTCAAACTTAATCTATCTGGTGTACTTCTGAACTGAGCTTTCTCTGGAACACGCCAATGAAATACAGAACATTTAATTAATAACTGAGATTTCTAAAAAGTAAATATTTTGTTAACAAACTGTTTTCTTGTTTTTGTTTTAAAAGCAAAAAGTTAATAAGCTGCTATGGAACGTGTGTTTACTCCGCTGGAATGTCTGCTTCCCACTGGTACTGTACCTTTTTAACACTTAAACCTCTTTTAAGAGCATTTATACTACAAGCAGTGAGCACATACCTTCTGTATATAGAACGTTAAAAACTACATTCATGGCTTGATGGACAGCACGGTTATTATTACCTACTGTATTAAAATATTAGCAATTCCAGTCCCAGCTTACACCGGCAAAGGTAATCATATACTGTATTGATGGGATCTCTAGGTACTAGAGCAGAGACTCCCATACTGTAGGTTGGCACCCCAAATGGGGATGCATCCTCATGATGGGGTCATGATCCCCACTGATATTTGAAAAAATGTGCAAGTTGTTTTTGCTGCATGGATAGTATTTATGACCCTAAATGGGGTCATGAAGGCAAAAATGTTTGGAATCACTTACCTAGACTATGGGTGTTTTTAGACAAGTGCTTCCCCACCCATTACCCACCCATCATGCATGTTGCAGGGCTGCATAGGGTGCCAATGCAGCCCTGTAGTATGCATGATGGGTGAGGAGGTGCTTGTCGAAAAACACGCTATTTAAGTAGAAGGGAGCATAGGCTTCTAGAGCTGCAGTGTAGGTGAGTGGATTAGAAGCTCTTCTCCCTTTAAGCATGCAGGGTTGCTTTTTGGGTACATGGTGTGTTTTCAGATGGACACGGAGGCAGCTTGCCTCTGAGCTGCTCTGGGGGTGCAGCCCTGCGATGTCATGCGTCCAGCTCTGCCTGAGTTTGGTTCAGACGGACCTGGCAGGTTCCCCGGCCCGTGGTCGCCCCACGTGGTACACCCCCAACCCCCGCACCATACAGTTACGGATGATCGCCCGACACTCCGTACTTGCACTTGCAACTCTATGGTGTTGCCCAGGGCAATGGTCAGCTGGAAGCACAGTCGCAGTGTGGGTCTGTGCAGCTGTTCTGCTTGGGCTAGTGCCCCTGGTTTGACTGGCCTGCTCTGCTGACGGTGTTCTGGGATGTTCCAGAGCTAGGGTTACCTCCTGTGGTGGTTTTTTATCTGATCCTGGCATAGGCCAAAGTGTCAGGTAAAAAATGACTGAAGGTGGCAACGCTATCTGGAGCACTGCCGGCAGGGCTGCACTGTAGCAGGCTCTGCCTGCGCATCTGGCAGGGTGCCTTTAGACAGATGGGCCACCCGGGGCAGAAGCGTACGGCCCATCCGTCTGAAAACACCGGTTGTGGTTCAAGGGAGAATATTATGGGATGGAGCAGGAGAGCAGTAGCTGGCCAAGATTTCTCCCTCAGCACCCAGTGTTTTTCTTCCTTTTCTTAGATTGTGCAGAGTCCTGAATGATTAACCAACAGCAGCAAGATGTGCTCTTGTGAATGAAAGAGAGTTTTCTGAAAGTGATGCTGAGAAGTGGATTGAGCATATACATAAGGATCTGTTTGCTGTGGTGAATAGTATCCCCCTTTCCCACATCGGGAAGGCACACATGTTTCTTTAATTCAGAAACAATGTGATTTTGGGGATTTGGAGTAAATCTACCCACACTTATGTAGTACTTGGTTTGTGATGACAGACACTGGGACAAAAAGTTTATTTTGCAAATACTTTAATCATAAATAGTAATGTATGCTCTTTGGGACAGAGACTGTGTCTTCAGGCGTATTTAACTGTTCATTGTTGGAGTCGTCGCTGCTAACACTGATAGGACAAATCATCCTGATTTTATAACTTGTACAATGTTCCCATCATGATTTTATAATGAGTAGAATGTTCATGATTTTAAGCAGTGATGCATTTGCCTTAACTATAGAGCTGCTTCTACAGCTCTATAATTATGTCAACACAGATCACTTAGGCTGTGTGAAAAATGATTTGGCAAAGAGAAATGAATTTTGCATTTCAGAAAATTGGTTTTGCTATGGAGAACCATTGTAGGCCAGTGGGTAAGTTGTTGGACTTGGACCTGTGAGAAGATGTTTCAAATCCCATCTGAGCCATGAACTTGCTGGGTGGCTTTGGGCAAGTCACTATCTTTCAGCCTCAGTTACCCACCTATAAAATGGGAATAATAATTACCTACCTCCCAGGGTTTTTCTGAGGGTGAATTAGGTAAGGATTGTAAAATACTTTGAATACTGAAAGCGCTGTATAAATGATGATGATAGAGCTATCATTTATTGTTAATTATCTGACTGTTACAAATAAGGATACATACAAAATGGTTAGATGAATAAGTGCTCACCCTGTATATAAATAATAAGAATGTTTAAGGCAAATTGTGTAAGCCATTGTACTAGGGTGTGTATGAATGTATGCTGGCAGGCAGGCACATCATTATGTTACTAGTAAACACAAATCATGGTTTAAAATATTAATATCTTTTAAAAATAGCTTTTAAATTAAAAGCTAGCATTTCAGCTGTCACAATATTTAAACTTTTCCAAGCTATATTTATTATTTGCCTTAGAATTACAGATTACCTTCAGCCAACGCAGGAAATTTTTAAGATGATTTAAAACGAAGGGTTACATAAACTGTTCACATTAGTTTAGAATCTTGACATCCTGGGTTTTATTTGTTTGCAGCACTCTTAGTTTTGTTTGAAAACATGAGTGGTATTGGGAGATTTCACTGATCGCATTTTCTAGTTGCAGGATAATCTGATATATTCCCACATGAAATAAGTAGTAAATTGCATTTTTAATGCATATCTGAGTTGAAAAAACTCCTGTGGGTTCAGACCCGGCATACATTATCATGTATGTTTTAAAATCAGTTAGTGTGCATGGGCATCCATCTGTACCAGTTGAATTTTAGAAGATAGTATGTGTATTGAGATGCATCCAAGTGCTCTATGTCCATAGTGTTTTCTACACAAGCAACAGCTATTTTGTTGTCAAAAGATTTCCAAAGTTTCAATGCTACCGCTATTTATTTATTGAAATATATATACTGCCCTTCCCCTAAGGCTCAGGGTGGCTTACAGAATAAAAGTTAAAGAATACATAAAAATATAAAAGTCTCCTAAAAACACCTTCTCAACCACTCTTAAAAATCACCACCCAACCCCTATTCCCACCTGCAAAACACGTGGCCAAAAAGAAAGGTTTTAAACAGTCTCCAGAAGATACTCAGGCTCAGACTTAACTTGAGCCTTCAGGAGAAGGGAGTTCTCCAACACTGGGGCAGCAACCAAGAACGCCTCTCTGTGTGCTGTTGTTGTACAAACCTGGTTGGGAGGTGGTACTGCAAGAGGGCACGCCTGGCCCTCTTGCAGGGATTGCAATCCACAGGGATTGCAATCGGACATGAACATTCAGATATGTAGGTCCTAGGCCGTTGAGGGCTGTATAGGTCAAAACCAGCACCTTGAATTGTGCTTGGAAAGTTATTGGGAGCCAGTGCAGATTCTGAAGCACAGGTGTAACGTGCTCACAGCGACCCACCCGTGAAAGGAGGCACCAGCTGCAGCTTCCAAATAGTCATCAAGGGCAGCCCCATGTAGAGTGCATTACAGTAGTTGAGCCTTGAGGTTCTAAAATCATGGATGACAATGGCCAGGTCTGAATCAGAAAGAAATGATTCCAGCCTTTTCACCAGATAGAGTTGGTGAAAGGCACTTATGGCCACAGCCGTAACCTGATGTTGCAGGTGCAGCAAGGGTTCCAGGACCACTCGCGGACTGCAAACCTGGGTAACCAGAGGAATCTGGACCCCATCAATAACAGGAATCTCAATAATCCTCCCTCCGGTCACAGGACTGGACAAACATAATCACCTCAGTCTTGTCTGGATTCAGCTTCAGTTGGCTTACCCTCCGGTTTCCAATGGCAGCCAGGTACTGGCTGAGACTGCTGGGTTGGGTCAGATGAAAAAGAGAGGTAGAGCTGGTTGTCATCAGCATATTGATGACATCTCATGCCAAACCTCAGTATGATTTCACCCAGTGGCCTCAGATACACATTGAACAGGAGGGACGACAAGTTCAACCTTGTGGGATGCCAAGCAATTGTCCATCCGCTGGGACCTCCCCAACAGGAATGAATAGAACCGCTCAAGCAGTCCCGCACGCTCCTGCCAGGTCCTACTGTTGTGTTAGCAACGCTTCGTGATCAGCTGAGTCAAATGCAGCTGAAAGGTCGAACAAGATCAACAGGGGACTATTGTGAGAGGTGCAGGATGCACCCCAAAAAGGACAGCCCCCTCCCCCCATGGTCTGAAGGGACATGAGTCATTGAACATCGGAAAAGCCTGAGCGAAACCATGGTTGAGCAACAAAGTAGCCTAAGGGAAAGGTTCTTTCATGCAAAAACCAGCCTGCCCTCGGAAAAGGTGATAGAGGAGGCTTTGAGTAAATATTGGGGCAGTTAAAATAAGACCTCCTTCCTGTTTAAAGAAATCACTGGTGAATGGAATCTAGATTAGCAACGACGCCAAAGACTTGGACAATTAGAAGCACCCAATGTTTTCCCCACACAAGTTACCACCCCCACACCTGATCAGTGGGAATTGCCCACCAGCACCAGAGTCTTCTCAAGATTCTCTTCCTTCCCCAGACTGATTAGAAATCTCCCCGTTTATGCCCTGATGTGTCCTTTGTCTCCGCAGCCCCAGTTTGTTTGCCCTTTGCCTCTTCCCTTTTGTGTAACTAGACACACTGGTACCTCTTTCCCGTTGCACCTATTGGCATTCTTGGCCCCTCCGCCCCTGTGGACATGTTCTTTTTCTCAGACCTAAACCCACCCAGGAAATCTCTCACATCTTCCCATCTCACCTATTGTAGTATACTTAAGCTGATCCCAAATCCTTTGTCCCAAAACTTATAACCACTCCTGGCTCCCCCTCTGAAACTGACAAAAACTTTGGAAGCAAACATGTGCAGGTCTCTCCGTGCGTGTCTGGATCTTAAGGGGTCTCCCAGACTTTGGTCTGTGCCTCCCCTGCATCCCCGAACTTTGCTGGATCCGTGGGGTTGCCTGTCCCCTCTGCAACAGGCAAAGAGAGGTAGCCACTGCTCCTGGTTCCCCTTCTTCAACCTCCTTTCGCTTCTAGCCTTCTCTCTCTCTCTCTCTCTTCCCATATTACTTTCATCTTTCCAGTCGCAGCTTGTGTTTCCCTCTGAAAACCGCCAGCTAGACCGGAAACTGTGTTAGCCAATTGTGTGGCTTTTTTTGTTTTGATACCTCCCATTCCTGATTAAATAAATATTCCTATTTATTAAGCATTTTGCCTCCCTCTTTTCCCTTTTACTATTCTTTTGGGGAGGATACAAAACTTGACTGTAGCGCGCATCTGACCTCAGACTGATTCGGGAGACACGCGGGGACCCTAGTCCAACCAATTCGGCTAATTCCCCTAAATTTAAGAGTCAGGTGGGTATTGGGGCACCAACCCCCCAATATTCACGAGTGGGAGTGGGGTCTCCTGTTAACAGGACATCATTGAAGTAGATCAACTGTGGCCACGAGAGGTCTCGGTACTATACCTATGATGAAAAAAACAGATGGACATGAGTCTAGGAATCTGATAGCACTGAGATGTGCCCAAAGCTGCTGGGTAGCCAATCGTTCAGCAACCTTTCCTGAAAAGGGAAGGTTAGAGAGAGCTTGCTAACTGGTGTGTGTGTGTGTGTCAATGTTAAGAAATGTCTATTTGAGCAAGGATTAGACAGCCAGGCTTCTGAGAGCGTCGGACAAACTGCCCTCCCAAAGGGAGGCATTGACATGCCCAGCCAGCAATGGTTCCATTGTCCCCAGTTGGCGTTCACCAGCTAGGACAGGCAAGGATTTACTTTGCAACTGGTCTCCTGCATTGCCTTAAACAAACATTCTCCATCAGTGAGTGACACCAACTGAAACTGATCCAACCAAATGGGACAAGGCTGAGCTTCTACAGCCCCAAACTCTGGCCCTTTTTACATGGGCGGCAAACATCCATGAACATCCAGAAATCTGGGTGTTCATGGGTGTTTGCCACCTGTGTGAACTATGCTGCGGCTGGGTGGATTGGCCTGTATGCATGTGCACTCCCACGCACACCCATCCGCACCCATCGCCCACCCATGGAGCCATCTGGAAAAATGGAGGAGGCTCCATGGGTGGTAGTGGGGGGAGGTCGGTGTGCGCCCATCAGAACTTTCCTCCTACCCAGCGCACACTGACCACAGTGCACACCGACCCCCCTGCCTCACCGCGGCCCTTGTAAAAAGGGCCTCTGATTCAGCAGCACCCAATTTGTGGTAAATACGAGTGAATTTGTCTGCAAAATAATTATCAAATGCATCACAGTGGGCAGTAGATGACTCCAGTTCCCAGCAGATACAATCAGGATTAACCAGGCCATTCACCACCTGGAACAGCTCTGCTGGACGACAGTTTGTGGACACTATGATAGTGGAGAAAAAACCTACTTTGATCTAGTCCTAAGTGGAGCACAGGACCTGGTGCATGGAGTAATGATGGTGGAACCACTTGGCAGTTGTGATAATATAACCAATTTTGAAATACTTATAGAAGGGAGAACGACAAATAAGACTACTGCAATAAAATGTAACTTTAAAAGGGGGAACTATGCAAAAATGAGGAAACCAGTTAGAGGGAAACTAAAAGGAGCGGTTGCAAATATTAAATGTCTGCAAGAGGTGTGGACACTATTTAAAAACACTCATTTTGGAAGCCCAGATAAAATGTATTCCACAAATAAAAAAAGGTAGCAAGAGGACCAGTGATGGCTCCCAGCGTAGCTAAATGGTGAGGTGAAAGAGGTTATTAGAGCCAAAAAGGCATCCTTTAAAAAATGGAAAGTTAGCCCTAATGAGGAAAATAGGAAAGAGCATAAGCATTGCCAAAATAAAAGTAAAACGTTAATAAGGCAGGTCAAGAGGGAATTTGAAGAGCAACTTGCTAAAGATACAAAAACTAATAACAAAAACATTTTCAAATATATCCGAAACCAGAAGCCTGCTACTGAATCAGTTGGGCCATTAGATGACCGGTGGGTGAAAGGGGTGCTCAGTGAAGATAAGGCCATTGCATACAAGCTGAATGAATTCTTTGCTCTGCTTTGAATGAATTCGTTCTTTACTGTAGTGCAGAAGGTGTTGGGAAGATATCCATGCCAGAACTATTATTTGTGGGTGATGAATCAGAGGAACTGTCACAAATCAGTCTGACTCTGGAAGAGGTTCTAGAGGAAATTGACAAACTAAATAGTAACAAATCACCAGGACTAGATGGTATTCACCCCAGAGTTCTGAAGGAACTCAAGTATGAAAATGCAGACCTACTAATTTGTAGGTCATTGGTAATTTGTAACCCATCACCAAAATCTGCCACTGAATCTGAGGACAGGAGGGTAGTGAATATAACTCCAATATTTAAAAAGGACTCCAGACGTGATTCTGGGAACTACAGACCTGTGAGCCTGATGTTGGTGCTGGGCAAATTGGTGGAAACGGTTGTTTAGAAGAGAATTACTGGGTATATTGATAAATATGACATAATGGGGAAGAGTCAACATGGATTAAGAAAGGGAAGTCATGCCTCACTAGTCTGTTGGAACTTTTGAGGGTGTAAATAAGTATGTGGATAAGGGTGGGCTGGTTGATATAGTGTATTTGGATTCTCAGAAAGCGCTTGATAAGGTTCCTCATGAGAGACTCTTGAGGAAATTAAATAGTCATGGAATAGGAGGCAGTGTCCTGTCGCCAGGGTCCCAATTCTCTTGTGGAAATTTTTTTTAAAATTCCATGGGCGTGTGTAGGCCTGTGAGCTGGATTCTATGCCCCCCCGCTCCCCTGCCACCAGCCAACTCTGGCCGAAGGCCAACTCACCCCGCTGCCTGGCAGCAAGGAATTCCTGGGTAGGAGCAGTTATTTACTGTCAATACTACTAGAACTAGGGGGCACCCCATGAATCTAGCTGGCAGCAAAATTAAAACAAACAAAGTAGTTTTTCACTCAGTGCACAATTAACATGTGGAATTCGTTGCCAGATGTGGTCAAGTATAGCTGGGTTTATAAAAGGATTTGATAAGTTCTTGGAGGGTAGGTCCATTTAACAGCTGCTAGCCAAGTGGGATTGGGGGATGTAATCTCTAACTGTTGGGAGCTTGGAGTTAACAGCAGGGGAATGGATTGTGACCTTTTGTTTACTTCTCCAAAGTGACCCAAACTGGCTACTGCCGGAGACAGGATGCTGGGCTTGATTGACCATTGGTCTGACACAGGGTCATGGGAAGGCCTTGCGGTGGGCTGTGCCCTCTCCCAAGGAGGCTCGAATACACTGAGAGTTCAAGATCTCTTGGTAAATTAAACAGTTTAATAGGGTTTGATGAACTATGCCCACAGAATGTAGTACATGTTACAGTCTTCCAAGTTTTCTCCCTCCTTTTCTCTGGGTAACAACATCCATTTAAGGTAAGTAGGCTTCACCACCTCAGGCTACAGATCACACTTGCATGCGGTTCAGGTTCTCAACCACCCAGTCAGTCCCTGCTTCCTTTTCTTGGAACAGGTTTCAAAGTAGTTCCCACCACCACCTCCTCCAGGTTTTCTCTTAGAACTGACCAGTTTCTAAACTTCTGCGTCGTAGACTCAGCCTTGAAGTCTTCCCCACAGTCACAGTCCTCGATGACGGCACCCTTTAGTTGCTCCCCTCAAAGCGGAGTAACCTCCCTCCGTCACCTTCCAGAGCTTGACTTCAACTGACTCTTCCCTTTCAAACTCCCCTCAACATTCCTTACCCAGATATGCTTGAGACAACCTCCCCGCCCTCTCCCCCCGCATTCCACCACGCACAATATGCCGCCACTTGTGTTTCTTATCACAGCCACAGCATAGTCCTTCAGAAACTATCTGTGCTGCAATCGGCGGCTTCAGCCTGAGCCAAGTGCCACCTAGGCTTTACATTTTATATTTATTATACGTTTATGAGTCGCCCCATATACCCACAGCATCCCAGGGCGAGGTACAACTAAAAAACATTCATAAAAACAGTTTTTAAAACATCAACAATTTAAGAACACCACAAGAGTAGGAGAATAAATAAAAATAAAATAAGGACAAGGAAGAGCTAAAAAACCCTTTCTCCCCCCCCCCCCAAGGCCTGGGCGAACAGCCAGCCTTTACAAGCCCGCTGGAATGTGAAAAGGCTTGGGGCCAGGTGAGCTTCCTCCGGGAGAGAATTCCAAAGACGCGGCCTGGCCACCGAGAATGCCCTCTCCATTGAAGGCACCCCCGGCAGACCGAAGGAACTGCTCCGGGGCGCGGAGGGTGAGGCGGTCCCTGAGATACGAGGGGCCAAGACCGTGAACGGCCTTATAGATCATTACCAATACCTTGAACCTGGCTCGTCATGCTTATGGCAACCAGTGCAGAGTCTGGAGCACAGGTGTTATATGCTCCCGACGACCCGTCACATCAGGAGACGGGCTGCCGCATTCTGCACTAGCTGCAGCCTCCGAACCAGGAACAAGGGCAGCCCCACATAGAGCGTGTTGCAGTAGTCCAGCACGCGGTGACAAGGGAGGCCAGGTCTGGCCTGGAGATGTATGGACGCAGCCTCCGCACCAGATACAACTGGCGGAAGGCGGCCTTCGTCACCACCTCCACCTGTCAATCCAGGCGGAGATCCAAGTCCAACACCACCCCCAGACTTCAAACCTCTTGATCTATAGGAGGGTGAACCCCCCCCAATCGGGGGGGGGGCGACACCTCCCTCGCCCTCCCCACCACCATCACCTCCATCTTATCGGGGTTGAGCTTCAGTCTGCTCTGCCACATCCACTCCGCCACGGCCTCCAAACACTGGGAAAGCAACGAGACAGCAGGGTCTAGGTCAGCTGAAAAAGAGAGGTACAGCTGAGTATCATCCACATATTGGTGACATTGCACCCCGAACCCTCTCACGACCTCCCCAAAGGGCTGCATATACACATTAAATAATAGTGGAGACAGAATGGAACCCTGCGGAACGCCGCAGGACAAGGCGCGGGGGCAAGATGTTTCAGCTCCCAACACCACCCGCTGGCTTCTCCCCGAGAGGAATGAGTGAAACCATTCAAGAACAGTCCCGTCCAGACCCCCCAGGTCATGCAGCTATCTCAACAGCAGCCCATGTAAAAGCCGTCCCTCCCATTTCATCTGCCTCCTATCCCCTGTATCCCAGGGGAATTTGTGCTGCCAGAGCTGGGGGAGAGAACGCCCGAGTGCCACTGTGTCAATGGCCGTGGTCAGCATGCGATTCCACAAGTTGACTAGATCCTCAAGACAGTAGCTGTCGAGGTCAGTGGGCAAATCCCCAGAGAGTGCTGGAATCCTGCTGGATCCATTCTTTGAGGGCAGACCAATGTAACTGGTCCACCACCTCAATGGGGGCAAAGGTGGGCAGGGATCTGATATTTTGCATTTCTCGGTTGCTATCTAGAAGGGTTATGGGATTACATTGAAGTTTTAGCATGTAGTCATACAGGCAAAATGTTTGGGGACTACTGCCCTAGAGTTAAGCTAATTTATAATTCACCACCTAATTCTGTCTTGATTTATAAAAGTGCTGAACTTCCAAGCTCCAAAAATGCATGAACCCATCGAAATATAGGTTTTCACATCAAAATATATAGTGCAAAGTTTTTAGAAGTACCCTAGAGAAAACAGTCATAGAATCGCATGGCTGGAACAGACTTCAAGAATCATCTAGTCCAGCCCTCTGCACCACTGCAGGGCCTCCATACCCCAACCATCTGCACAGAGAAATCCCACCAATAGCTGCAGTATCGCTACTGGAAGTGGCAGAATGACTTTGGAAAAAAGAACTTAATGATTTTAGGGAAAAAAATTACATTTTATTCCCATAACCCTTAGTACATTTGCCTTTTATAATCTTAATAATCGATGTCGATACAATGGCTTACAATACTGTACTTTAAATCAACCTGTATAACATCTATTTGTGACTTGACTACCATCGTTTGTAGACTACTAAAGTAAGAACTTGGCAAAGTTTGAAGATAATTCAGACAATTAACTGAAACATAGTTTAAAATTTCTGTGGTATGCACAGGAAATTGTGCTGTCTACTTTAAAAATTTGTTGACTAGCTTAATGTAGTATAAAATTGGTTATGGGGTGGAGTTCAAGACAAAGACTACAAAAAACCCCAAGCTATTAAGTAAAACTAAGTATTAAAGTTCATTACTATACTTTACTGGCAGGTGACATAGTGTGGATTTTAGTAATGGGGCGAGGTGTGTGTGTGTGTGTTAGTGATAAATCTGTGTTGCACAGCTCTGTCTTTTCCCTGAGCTTGCATTGTACATTTTATGGGCGCTGCTGCGGGGGATATTGACTGCCTTTTGCTGCGGGTTACAACTGGGAAGGCTGTGTTGCTGTGTTTGATCTGCCTCGCTCCCATCTCTTCTGTGAGGCTTCTCTTCTGACTCAGGTGTTGCAAGCCGACTCCCCTGCACGGGAGAACAGCTGTGCCCGATTATCACAGCGGGGTAAACCATCCCGATTGGTTTGACTCCCCGCCGAGGGGAACTCAAAAGCCGATACAGCCAAGGGCGTACGCACCCTTAGGCGTGGGCCAAAGCCGCCGGAGGCTTTGTCTTGTTTTTATATTTTTTCTTGTTAAGTAGAATGGCAACTGCAAGCAACAAGAGGGGTCGAAAAGAGCTTGCAGACACATCTGTTTCTTCAACAGTCCAGCCTAAGCAGAGGAGGATCGATGGGTATTTTTGCAGCATTCCCGCCTCCTCTTGTGGGACTGATAAGCATTCTTCTCCCTTACAAACTTGTAATAATTTTGTGTCTTCAGACCCCTGTCTTTTGTTGTTTCCACTAGAGCAGCCTGGCCCAATACAACTGACCTTGCGAAGGCCACAGCATTCTACAAACGGCCAAAAGATCACAGACTCCAAGGATGATACTGTTCTTCTGTCTAGTGATCGCTTAACTGATTTTTTTGTCAGATCATGTCGCGCTGACAACAGAGACATTACGCTTTATGTTTTTACAGTTGAACCAATTAAATGGAAAAATGGACATTTTGATCCTACACAGGGGTTCTCCATCTGCCCCTATTGCTCACTGTAGTTGTCCAAGGATCCTGGAGGGCGCTCCAAGCATTCAAGTTTCTAAGAAATTAGATCTTGTTAGTCCCGTAGACTTAGGTCTTATCTCAGCCCCTGCCTTGTCATTAGCTAACAAAGAAGCTGCAGGGACTGAGCTGTTTGAGTTAGTGCATCAAAGCCTTATTTTTGTTGTTTTTCCCCCTACTGGAGGTCCGGTGCCACATTGGGATACCCCATTAGATGCAGCCGAACACCTGCGAGTTCTTTTAAATGAGCCAATCACCCGTCATGATATCCCCTCAGTAGAGGTCTTGGTAAAAGTGAAATCCAGACATTTAGTTAATGTCCAATTTAACTCTGAAGCTTGGGTTAATCTTATAATGGAGAATAGACAGAAATTGAATCGAGCTGGAGTATATCCTTCGAGAGCATATAGGACCCATTCTGGGTTAGTCTGTCAAGAGGAAGCAATTTCCACACATAAGGATCCTCCACGCACTTTAAATTCTAGGCTGCCATTACCAAACCTAGAGAGTCTCCTCCTATTTTCAAATCTAAAGGCGGAGCTCTAGAGAAACCTTCTAATGAGAATGGTATGAATTTGACAGCAATGGAGGTAGATCGGTCCAACAACTTCCCCTTGGTCCCCCAAATTTCAAAGAACCCAGTTCTATGTTCTAGGCCAGAGGAGGTGCCTTCGGCACCCCCGTCTCAAGCAAATTTAATGTTTCGTCTTGAACAAGTATGCAATCAATTAAGGGTTCTTAAACGGCATGGGGTTCTTTCTTCTTTGAAGCCAGAGAGACATAGGGGGTTGTCCCTTATGGGGACTCAAAGTGTTAACTTGCCTCCCCCCATGATTTCCCCAGTCTTGTCTCCTATTGAGAGAGGAACCCAGGGGTCCCAAACGCAGGAGAGGCCTCATGGCTCTTTCCAATAGAAGGTAGGGTGCAGACAGGAGCATTACCCCCTTCAGAGGTTATTAGAAGGCCCCAAGGGGGGGTAGTTTGTTAGACCATTCACAGGAATTTTTGGGAGATCAATACTCGGGCCATGGGGCCCATTTGTCCTCGAAGCCCAGGGATGGTTCTCTAGCTAGTTTACAGGGACCTACGCCTGGGGTTTTTGACGAGGGAGCATGACAATTAGTGCAAGCCCCAGTTGGCCTGGTAATTGTATCATGGAATGTTGCGGGGTGGAATTCCTGTCAGCTTGATAAACATTTTAGTGTATTTATTGCTGATTTTGATGTTTTGATTATTCAAGAAACCTGGAGTTTGTATAATTTTAATTGTGGAGGGTTTGATCTCTTTTGTACCCCGGCTATTCCCCCAACTTCCTTTGGTAGACCCAGTGGAGGATTGGCTTTATTAGCCTCCAAAAAAATTAATATTAAAGTGGAACAAGTGTCTTTCTTTAAATCTAACTTAGCAATTTTTCATTGCACGCTCCCTAAGGGTGTGACCCTACTAATAGGCAACGTATACTTGCCCCCATTATCGTCTCCCTTTTTTCCTGAGAAATTCTGGGAAGTTGCAGCTGAAATGTTCTCCGATGCCAAGAGATTATACCCTTCGGCTACTTTAATTGTTGGAGGTGATTTTAACATTAGAACAGGCAATCTGGAGACAGTACTGGCTGGACCCCAACTTGAGGAGTCGTTAGAACACACGGAGTTGGCAATTAGATCCTCCCGAGATAAGGTGATTAGCCCTAAGTCTAAATCCTTATTCAATTTTTGCGATATTTTTAATCTATCCCTATTAAATGGCCGCACGAAAGGTGATCTGGCAGGAAATTTCACTCACCATTCCTCCGTAGGTTCTAGTGTGGTAGATTACTTTCTGGTTTCTAAAGGCTTATTGCATAATATTCAATCATTAAAAATCTGCCCAAGAGAGGAGTCTGATCACTTCCCGCTGATCTTGTCATTCTTGCCTCCCCTGAGGGGGAGAAAAATTAGTAAAGTTGAGTCCCCCCCCGAACAGAAGTTTTGGCCCAGGTTAAATGGACTAAGGAGGTTGAGGCCTGGGTGTTGGCTCTTATTTCATCTGTGGAGGTCAAGGGTCTAAAAAGGGATATAGAGAGTACGGATGGGGATAGAATCGCCCCTTATGAAAATCTAATTGAGATGTTGACCCCGTTCCTGTCAGAAACGAAAAAATTATATCATACTAAATTGGATTATGGTTGGTTTGATGCAGAATGCCATTCAGAGAGGGTGGCACTTCGGAAGATAGTGAGGGCCGTAAGCCTGGACCCTTCACGGGTCCTTCGTATCCAGCTTCAACGTGCTAGATCACGGTATAAGAAAATATTGCTTCGCAAAAAGCTGGATTTTCAGCATAAAAGTTGGGATAAATCGCAGAAAGCAGCGATTTAAGTGTGATTCCCGAGAATTTTGGGATCAAATCCATATTTCCGGGTTTAGAGGGAAAACGGTGGTGCGTCCCCAGATTCCTTCGGACCAGTGGGTACACCATTTTACAACGCTTTTTTCCCCCTTATCAGCAGGTCCCTCCAGTGTGTTTTTGAAACCAGAGAACAACTTCCCGCAACGGCCCCTAGTCACCCCAAATGAACTTATAGAGTTGATTTTACAGTTAAAATCAGGCAAAGTGCCAGGGGAGGATTTTATCCCCTCAGAGTGCTTGAAATGTGCCCCTAAATGGTGGGCGGATCTTCTAGCCCCCCTCTTTACGGCAATCAACGAGACCGGTGTGATTCCAGCTACATGGTTAAACAGTATAGTTCATCCCATCTTTAAGAAGGGAGATCCTACTTACCCTGGTAACTATCGCCCTATTAGTTTGCTAAGCACGGTTGGTAAGTTGTATGCCCGCTACTTGCTAATTAAAGTGCAGAAGTGGATAGATTCTTCTAGTATCTTAGAGCCAGAGCAGGCAGGATTGCAAAGGGGCAAATCCACCATGGACCATGTGTTAGTCTTATCAGCTCTCATTAAGAAAGCTTCTGACCGGCACCAGGATATTTTCCTGTGTTTTGTCGATCTTCGCACGGCGTTTGATTCCATCTCTTGTTCACGCCTTTGGCATAAGTTTCATAACACTTCAATTGATCCTCGTTTGCTATATCTAATAACAAGGCTCCATACGGATAATACCCTCCAGGTTCGTTGCTCAGATTTGGGAGGGTTGACCCCGAAAGTTCAGGTAACAACTGGGGTGAGGCAGGGTTGCATCCTGGCCCCAATACTTTTCAATTTTTTCCTGAATAATGTGGTTACCTTCTTAAATTCTAGTGACTCGCACGCACCGACCATCGGGGATCAGCGCATCCCCATCCTATTGTATGCGGATGACGCCGTTCTGGTCTCTTATTCTATGGTCGGTTTGTGTCGAGGAATGAATCAATTTGGGACCTATTGTTTCAATGAAAGGTTATTGATAAACCATGATAAGACCAAAGTGATGGTTGTGGGCCATCCAAACCGCCACAAGAAACATCACTGGTCAATAGGTGGTATCCCAATAGAGCAAGTAACATCATTCAAATACCTGGGGGTGATTTTTTCGGATACCGGTACTTGGAGGGGGCATTTTGAAGCTATGAGAGCTCAGACTAAACGAACTATAGCCGCAATAGTGGGCTACTTTCTGGGTTCGGGTGGGAAATTGATACGCCCGGCCCTACGCCTTTTTAAGGCAAAAGTTATCCCACAAATACTCTATGCGATTGTGGCCTGGGGTCCCGCTTTCCTGCAAAAACTGGAAGCAATTCAAAACGGTTTTTTAAGGTCAATCCTGGGTCTTCCCCGGGGTACTCCCCAGGTAATACTTAGAGCAGAGACCTATTGCAGCACCTTGAGGCATGTAGCACTGCTTACAATGTTAAAATATTGGTTGCAGCGTTCTCTGGGCCAGATGGGTCACTGCTTGCATTATCAATGACGCACAATCTTTTGGACCCATGGAACCAAGAAATGATGAAGGAAATCTATAAGCTAGGGTTTTCTTGTGAATTTTTGATGGAGGTAGGCCATGGGGTAGCCAAATCTCTGATTGTAAGGCGGTTGGCAGATCAAGTGATTCAGGAAGAAGACACCCTCTTAAGAACACAAAGAGCAGTGCAATACTATTTTCCACCTTGACGAACGCCCCCAAGTATTAACTATTTATTTTCTTGGGGGGACGTGCTGGTCAGACAGACATTTACCCAAATAAGATGTGGGGCTTTCCCGAGGGAGCTATTGGAGGAATGTTCGCGGGTATACCCAGAGAAAACAGGTACTGTATCCTCTGTGGTTCCCAGGAAGTTGCTTCCCTTCCGCATGTTATTCTTTCCTGTCCGAAACTGGCTGTTCTAAGGAGAAGACTACAGATTCTCCTCCCCTTTTATTTAGCAGTAAATAATCCAACTTCCACTCTTAAGTTTTTATTAAATCCAACAGATTCTGAGGTATCTCGGCAAGTGGCTATTTTGGGATTAGTGGCGACCCGTAGAAGTAAGTCCCTGGCCAATCCCAGGGTGCTCGAATATTGATGATCTGTTCTAATATTACGAAGACAGTTGATATGCCGGATTATGGTCTAGAGGAAGTAAATATCGAATTTTTAAAACGGTTTTTGTATTTTATTGTTAATCACAATTGTATGTTGTATTCAACTGATGTAAGTACAAGTATTGATTCTGGTTTTATTTTGTAATAGCCAAACGGCTTCACAATAAATTTATATATTGATATATTTGTACATTTTATGTGGTAACCTAATGGTAAACCTTAAGAATGCTTTAGATAACTTAATAAATGCATGTTACTAAGTAAGTTAATTATGAAAATGTGTACACAATCAGTACTGCTTTCCTTGTGTTAATTTAATTCCTTTTAAAATTCAATTTATGTTATGCTTCAAGTTCTTAATTTTAAGTGCAATACAGATGTTTTTATTGCACATACATTAAAGTAAGGATGGAGTTTACTGGAGGTTTTGACACGTGGCTACGAGGAAGATGCTGCTTTGCTTTTTAGTTTAGAAAAGGTTTGAGGTTCCCGCCCCCTTCCCAAGAATGATGTAGAAGCTTTTAGCAAGAGAGACAGGATGTTTTTCTGTGCCCTGGAGTAACAGAAAAAGGTGTCTCTTAAATTTTCAGGGTGGTGCTTGCAATCTTAATTACTTCTGTAACCTTTGACAGAAGCTAACTAGTTCACTGCGTCTCGCCCGATGTCACCCACTGCATCCAACAGCCATAGAGAGGCACACTAGTTGAATGTTTTGGCTAATGCAGGCAACAGTGAAATGATTAAGACATGTCTAGTGGTGTCATTGTTTGGTGTTTGTTACAAAGTCTCCATTGCGATGGCGCTTGCAATTCCTGGAATTAGCAACCGTTGGAGCTTTTTTTCAGGGTGTTGCCATGTGGCTTTGCTTCACTTGCACAGTTTGACCTACCCCACATTCGAATGGTAATTTTTGCAGCTATAAAGACTGGAAACTAAATTTTTGAAATAATGAAAACGTATGTTCTTCTGCACTTCTACAGAAAGGTAATAAATATTATACATGACCAGCCCATAACCGTACCGTTGTAATACAGGAAATACAAAGTTCTGATAATGAATTCCACCTTAGTGTGTGAATGCTTTTGAAAAACTCTTTCTTAAAAAGAGGAGTTATTTGTTTATTTCATTGAATTGTTTATGCCAGTGAAACTGTGACAGCATCATAGTGTGTTAACAGATGTGACAAAATCACGCTGTGGCCCAATTTGACCCAATCTGGCCTGAACATCAGCTGCACGTTTGTGCAGGCGCTGCCAGATGTTGGTCCAGGATTACTCCAGGCTGTTTTGGCAGCTAGCCCAGGCTGTGACCCCGGAAAGTCTCCCAAGTTGCAGCCCGGGCTAAGGTTCACCTGATTGGGGCAAAGCGGGCCACAGTGGTCTATTGCGTTTGTTGTAGTCTGCCATGATCGGGCCTGGGTTGGGTCTGTCATGGCCAGTAGCCTTGGATGGCCATCATGGTGTCCCCTTGGAAATATCACTGACTATATCTCTAAAAGTCTATAACAGTACACTCCAGTTAAGTGTAGAGGACTCGAACTTTTTCCTGTAAGCTGCCTTTCTATTCATTGGGACCGATCCCAAGCCCTGCGGATCCCGCACGACACAATGTGCCTGCAGTGGAGGTCCATGTGATTGGTGTGCAACTGCATACGGGATACGTAGGGCTTGGGATTGGCCCCACTGACACTATGGTCTGAGAGCTCGAGGCAAAGCATGACATATTTGCTTTGACTACCATGAATGCTTCTTCATTGCATGCTTTTCTTAATTGTTGAGATACTGATGTTGCAACCACATATACTGAAACCATTGCTAGCAATCTTGGTAACTAGCACTTAGAGCCACTCTGGTGTAGTAGAGTGCAGTACTTGGACCAGGAGGTAAGGAGGGACCCCTGGTTCAAGCCTCACCTTAGCTATGAACTTGCTGGGTGACCTTGGGCCAGTCACATAGATCTCAGCTTAACCTATCTCAGGTTGTTGTGAGGATTAGGAGTAATTAGTTAGTTAATGTTAGCCACCCTGAGCCTAAGGGATAGGGTGGGATAAAAA
The DNA here is from genome assembly GCA_003113815.1 of Sphenodon punctatus. Classification (NCBI taxonomy): domain Eukaryota; kingdom Metazoa; phylum Chordata; class Lepidosauria; order Sphenodontia; family Sphenodontidae; genus Sphenodon; species Sphenodon punctatus. The sequence continues at coordinate 173,990 of QEPC01011071.1, read as the reverse complement.
TATAAATGAATAAAAAATCTAAAGAAAATAAATTAGTTTTCCATGCTTACTGGATGGGAAATCACATCTCTGGTCACTGAAAAATAGACTTTTAATAAAGTTTATAGATTCTGGAATTTATAGGGAATTCCAAATTTATTTAGCTATTCTGCTTATTTGTAAGTGCTATTGAGGCAAAATCAATGCTGAACCTTTAGGTATAATCCAATCACCCAACAGATTAAAAAATGCATCTATTTAGAAGAACTTTACCAAAGGAAATTTTCCTTTCAAAGTGTGCCATTGACCTTACCACTAACTTTCGTGGGAGCTACATTATCAAGTGCTATTTATGTCTATTGCAGTGTTTCAGCAACCTTTCAAAGCTACATCTAGCTTTGATATCTGCATATGAAAAGTAATCAAAATTAAAAATAAACTCTGAGTATATTTGGAGATTGCTTTGGGCCTGTGCATGTGAAGATAGTGACCATAGGCCAGTTTTTTTTCCTCAACTTTTTTTCCTGCATAGCCTTGTTTTGAGGCTTAAATATAACTCTACAACTCCTGACAGCAATAAAGACATGCAAGATATATCCACTAATAATTGGGATTGCAGCCCCATTAACAGATGGCGCAACTCCACTTGGGGTCCCAATCCACAGTTTTAGAACCTCTGCCATAGGCCTTAGTTCAGGTGTTTGCATTGCTAAAATGTTTCTCTTGATCAGATGTATATTTCTATTGAAATTTTAGATGAAAAGTTATCTCGCTGAGCTCTCATAGTCAACACTTCCATACAGAGAGACTAAAAAGATTAGGACTATTCAGTTTAGAAAGAAGATACTGAGGGGGAATACGATAGAGGTATAAAAGATTTTGAATGTTGTTTAACGTTTCGTGTAATACAGGAATTAGGGAACAACATATTAATTTAAACAGGCTGCAGGGGATTTGTTTTTTGTTTTTAAAAAAAGAGAGAATTTTCTACACAATTGACCTGCCATGGAATGTTGTGAGGATCAATAATATAACGGGATTAAAAAAAGGATTGGACAAATTCATGGAGCATAGGTACACCGATGGCCATTAGCTATGATGGTAAGAGACTGCAACCATGGGCTCTGGGCATTCCTGAACCTCTGACTGCCAGAAGTGGGAGTGAATTACAGAGGATAGATCATAGAATCAGTCTTATAGTTAGAAGTGACCTCAGAAGTCATTTAGTCCAAATCCCTGCTCAATGCAGGAAATCCACAACTACAGCATCGCTGACAGATGGCCGCCCAGCCTCGTTGTTTGAAAACCTCCAGTGAAGGAGAGCCAACCACCTCTCTAGGCAGTCTGTTCCACTGTTGAACAGCTCTTACGGATCTGCTTTCTTGTAATTTGAGCCCATTGGTTCTAGTCTTGCCCTCGGGAGCAACAGAGAACAAATCTGCTCCATCTTCTATGTGACAGCGTTGCAGATGTTTGATGATGGCTATCATGTCTTCCCTTAGTCTTCTCTTCTCCAGGCTAAACATACCCAGCTCCTCCAACCTTTCCTCATAGAACTTGGTTTCAAGACCTCTGGCCATCTTTGTCACTCTCCTCTGAACTCGTTCCAATTTGTCAATGCCCTTTTAAAAATGCAGTGCCCAGAACTGGACACAGTACTCCAGATGAGGCCATTACATAATTACTGTGTTCTTGTACTCCTTCTGAAGCATCTGGTACTGGCCACTTCTGGAGAGCATAAGAACTGCCACAAGGGCAGGGGCGGATTGGCCATTGAATGCACCTGGAGGATTCCCGGTGGGCCGGGGGCCAGTCACGCTGTCTTTTTAAAAATTATTCTTAAACAAACAAACAAAAAAAATTGTTGATCCTGACCCCTGTCGGGTTGGGTTGGGTTTGGGGGGGGGGGCGGAGGGCTTACCTGACTCTCCCTCCTAGTAGC